>VYZW01056034.1:882-15667 GCA_013401315.1 Balaeniceps rex
AAAAAGGATGGATAGAACTATAGATGTGTAATATACTTAAAATAACAAGTGAGGAATGTGGTTTTGGAAATATGTAGAAACACGGAGGTATAAGAGGAATACAATTCTATTCTAGAAACATGTAAATAAGGGTAATATAATGTGCTAGAGAAAATTTGGAGAGTCAATCAATTTGTTATATTTAGGTGATTTGTTCTTGAAATGAAACTGTTGTCAGATTGGTTTTGCTTTGCCAAATCTTATCACGAAGCGTTAGGTCTACAAGCNCTTTTCTGTTAGTGTTTTTGGTCTCATGCCTTTGTCTTGACAGGGTGGGACTGTTTCTAAGAAATGGTTTGGATGTTAGAAATGCTGTTGCAGTTAATAGCATTAGCATTTAAGTCTAAGGGTGCATGATGAGTGGTAGTGTACCAACACAAGGCATAAAGATGATCTCTACGCTGCAGACCTTATAGTCTGCATTTAAGGAGGAGGTGGTAGATGGGAGGAAACAGACCACGAGAATAAATGTGAATAGTGAAACAATACCAAGAGCCCCAAAAGTCACAACCCAAATGCCAGCTGACCATTGTCAAGCCTTGGGTAGCCACAGACAGATTTCAAGAAGACGTTTTGAAGTGGAGGAAATACCTTGCAGTGCGCGTGCACTGGAAGAACATGTAATGCTGCTTGCTCCGAAACTGTAGATGGCTACAGGCAACATCACTGCTTGAAGTGAAGAGCTGGTCTATGTTTGTGCCTTGGTACAGTGAAGAAAGAGGTACCACGAAGGCTGCAGGTTGAAGTGACAGGACAGGTAAATGAATTTTGCAGCAGTGTTGGCATGGTGTTAACAGTGCGAAGATAAATTTTTGTAGGACAGAGAACATTGTCAACGAGCAAGTTCAAACTGTTTGGACAGAGGAAATGTCAGATTTTTGTCATGTACAACAGAAGCAGCAGTTCTTTATTCCCCTCTGAAGTTTGTTCATATTTTTCCCTGCTTTTGAAGGCATTTTATAATTCTTTAAGGCATTCCCTCCTTTAGAATAACACTACAAGCCAAGTAAAGCATTTAACTGTATTAAAGCATTTAAGGGAAGTTTCCTACAAAATGGTTATCTTTCCTGCACTTCAAGACACAGTCTGATGAGACTATAACATCATAAAATGTCATTGTAGACAGCCAGTTTATGCAGTAAATTCCTGATACTTTCTTTAGTTCCCTTGGTTTGCTTGGAAATGATGTGTATACATCTAATCCCTTAACACCAGAGTTGTAAGAAAAAAAGCATTTTCACATGTATTGCTTGTACTTTGGTACACACTGTTTTACTAACAAAACTGTTGAAAATGAGGCAACAAAACTGTTGTGACATTTGGGGCAAAATATTTAGCTGTGAAAAACAATGAAACAAAAAACTATGCAGAAAAAATGATACTAACACATTTATGGCTGTGGAAAACAAGAATAGAACAACTGAATTTGTAACATAATTTAAAAAAATTAGGACTAGTTTATCTTTCTGTAATAAAACTGCACTGTATGCTTTAGACAAAAATTGGCAAGTGACATGGGAAAAGTGACATACAAGAAATCAGATTAAATCAATGGTTCAGTCTAACTGAACACAGATTTTTTTTTTTTCTTCAGCACTCAGGTACCTAACTATGTCCAGTTTAGCTATATTTCCCCTGTCAGCATCACCAGTATGAAGTCTGCAATTTATCCATTGGGATTTATGTATTTACAGTCTGCTGGGGAAGTATCAACACCATGTATTCCTTCCTCACCTCTTAGAGATCTCTGAAGGGGTAGGTGGGCATGTGTATAAAGATAATCTGGTTCATACCATTTACCTGACTTTCCAAAGAATTTGACAAAGCCCTTCACCAAAATGAGAAATGAGTGTCTCCTAGATTTCATCAAGTTACAGGAAAGAGATAGTCTCCTCCACAGGATCACCTAGAACAAGGATCTCATTTAAGCTCTCTGATTTGCCCCCATGTGAAACCTGTCACTCTCTGTTGACTACAGAGGACCTTTGGGAAGCAAGTACCCCTCGGATAACCCCAGCCTTTGCAACTGCTCCCTTTATTATCCATGCTGGGGCTTTAACTGGATTTTCTGGATTCCTGTGTCTCATAATGCTTTATTGTTTTTGTTGAATATAATATGTTAATGCTGTTTTAAAGGGCAATGTATTCTCAGCCTTAACTGTCTTTTCTTCTGGGGATACATTTAAAGCTGTAAGGAGAAGCAATGGTTATCTTATTTGAAAAACTTACTGCTCTTCTCAGAGCAGTAATTGATATCTCACAGAGTATGGCTACCTTTTTCTTTTCTTTTCTCATGTGTATTATGATTCATAAAGGGGGATCTTATTACTTCTTGAATAGCAGTGCCTGAAGGCGCCAACCTGAAGTGCTTGGAATAAAGAGATTGTCATTGGCACCAGTGGAGAAAAGCCATGGGAAGAAAAATAAAGCTCTAAATAATTTGATTACTTCTCATGCCAGCACTTCCATTAAAGCTCTCACCTGGGCTCATGTGTTTTAACTTAACTGAAAGAATTTGAGCTAATGTACCCAGGGAGAAGTTGAAATGCAAGGTAAGACTAAGACTAAATAGCATCATGGGTCACAAATAAAAGACTTGTAAGTAAAACAAAATCAAAACAGCCAAAAAAGACATGTAGACATGGTGCTTAGGGACATGGCTTAGTTGTGGACTTGGCAGTGTTAGGTTTACAGTTGAACTCAATGATCTTAAGGGTCTTTTCCAAGCTAAATGATTCTATGATTCTATAAAAAACACATCTGGGTGACATCAGTCAAGGCAACCACTTGTCGTTCTTTTCAGTAGCCCTGTTGAGAAGGGAGGAACTGTGTTGCTGGGTTAAGTAGACAAGAGAATGAATCCCTTAATCCCACTGATTTTGGATGAGAGCAGAGCCTCTATTGCATCTGCTCTGACAGCAGGGAGTTGTGTTTGCCAATGGTTGTGCTGGCAGCTGTGCTCGCAGTGACCCCAGCTGGGAGTCCCTGGGGGACAAGGATTATGTTATCACTCCTGAACCAGCAGCTTTTGAAGCTGGGACTGTAGGGCAGATCCAGAAAAAGCAGGTAGTCTTTATTCCTGCCTTCTGGAAACCACCACTCCAAAGTGTCCTTGCAAATTGCTATTCTGTGTTGAAGGAGTAAGAAACAGTGCTGTGAAGCTGGCAATGCTGTTTCACTTACAGATAAAATAGGAGCAGTCTGCTGCTAAAATAGTCTACTGGTAAAATAGGAACAGTCTACTAATAGAGGGAGAAGTCAGAGTGATAGAATCATAGAATCAGAATCGTTTAGGTTGGAAAAGACCTTTAAGATCATCAAGTCCAACCATTAACCTAGCACTGCCAAGTCCACCACAGGCAAAAAAAGAGTCCAAAAGCTGTGATGGTTTCAGTCAGCTGTCAAAACAATCTTTAATTCCTCTGGAGAACCACCCATCACTAAATTAAGAAGAAATAAATTGTTGACTGGTCTTGTGAGGCAATTTTTGAACTCATTAAGGACATGTCTTCCTCTCATTGGCTTAATCTTTAAAAGCCATCTTCCTTTGGTGTATAAAAGCACTTTCCCGGCAAGAAGGCTTACTGATGTCAGTGAGGTATCCCTCCACGATGTTGTGCAATCAAGAACATGTGGTTGTTATTTTCCCTTCTGTTGCTAGCGGAGGGCTCAACATGTGATGTGTGTAATCAATAAACTGTGTGAGCAGTGGCTGTTCTGCATGGCAAGCCTTATTTTTCGCAAGTCAGGGTCCTATTTATTACAGCATGTTTGCTTGGGTTTGATCTCTTTTTCTCTGTGCCAACATGAGAGAAGATCCTAGTTTATCTGTCTTTGCCAAGAAAGAGGGACCTGGAATGGATGATTCAGTGCTAAGGTCTATGTCTTAAGCATCCCTGTGTTATACTCTGGCTTCAGAAGTGAAATCCAGGTACTAACAATCTGCGTAAAGGAGATGAAGCACTTCCCAAGCAAGAGCTGCCAGTTGCTTGTGAGTGGTCTGATTTGGAAAAGGTAACATGAACAGTCTGCATAGAAGGAAAGTACCATTGGGGAGAGTTTGTGCAAATGGCATATGCACAAGAGATCCCTGGGTGTACCAGCATAATATAAATGTTAAAGAAACAAAATTGTACAATTGACCTAACTGGACAGATTCAACAGGAAATAATTTTTCTTTTTTCTTCACACAAGGTGTGTGTCTAGGTGCCTGCTCAATGGGTGGGGCAAGCTGAGACACTTGAGACAATACTTTCAGGGGAGAGCTGATTCTCCAATGAGAAATGTCCAGGAGGGGGTTTTAGCTTAAGCCCTGCTCCCAGGAAACACTGCATCCCGTGGCCTGGGCTGAAGACAGCTGTGTCCCTGAGTTCTTGATTCCCAGAGTGGACAGCCCTTCCTAGAGCAGGGCACCAAAGCAAATTCAAGCCTTTCCACAAAAGTAGTGTTTCTGCCTCCTTTATAGCCCCCAGCGAAGTGCCTTAAAGTATACTGGGGGTTGAGGTGTAATCTTACCCCTACTTGAGAGTATTTAAACTTAGTTTTCCAAACTTCCATTAAGGTCCCCTTGACACTTGGTATTAATGTGTCTTTTTCAGTCTCCCTCAACCTCTTCCACATTATGCTGAACAAAGGGAGCAGCACTGGTCTGTCCTGTGTCAGAGCTTCTGGCCGAGGTCACTGGTTGGTCCTAGAGTTAGTCTGTCATACCTGTCTGGACAATATTTGCAATCTCCTTTCTTAAGAAAATAAAGATGATGTGATTGAGCTGTGTGCATGTTTGCATCTGTCTTTCTGACTTCCCCTAATGAGTTTTGAATCTGTGTCCATGATTCATACAATGTGGACAGTGGAATAAAAGTCTCAATGCAAAAAAAAAAAAATCCTACAAGTTTTATATAACAAATATCCACATGAGGCCATAATACCCTCAACAGAGGAAAGACACCAACATGCACTGAAACCTTCTTAGAGAAGTCACATGGGCACTCAGTTGTGAGATGCAATGATGAGTTTTTCTCAGTCTGCTGCTCAAGAGGTTATCTGTCCCCTGTTTAACAAGTTTAATAGCTCGTTCAATATTGCACTTAATAATGAAACTCAATTATTAAAGAGTTTAATAAAGTATTTGATTTTAACCAATTAAGATTATGAAGCCTATGGAAGCAATCAAGTTCTTGTTTCTCTCCCATTCTCTTAATAATTTAAAATAAGATAAAATGTATTACATTATTTTTTGTCTTATCATTCTGATTTTAAATTTACTGCTTAAAACCTAGTAGATTGTAATTAATAGCCTTACATACAGATCTTGATAAAACTCCCTGTCTATTATAAGTTTGTAAATCAAGGCCTCAGTTATGCACTGCAGACTATTTTCATGGCTTTTTAGTTGTGATACATCCTTTAGCGCTCCAGTGATGTGATACCGTGATTGTGTGTAGAAGAGGACTTCATTAATAAAGGTAATAGCTTTTTTTAATAACTGAATTTGCTCAAATGCCCCCACATTTTAGAAGTATTGTTAGATTGACATTTATCTGGGTTTCATGTCTGATTTTCGAGGAATGACCAGTTAAGTGCCTCAGACAGCATCATGTATGTTCATTCCTTCCAGTCACGAATCAACAGATGAAATCTAGTGACTTCCCTCCCAAGTGTTCCCCATCAGTGGTATCTTGAGCAGCATCACCCAGTTCACTACCTGATAAATTGTATAGCTCGTATTAGAAAATAACTGCTTATAAAAGCAGACTAACTAGGGCTTAAATAGAAATAATATTGGCAGGCAATACCATATAATCATTAGAAACCATGACCTTGCTAAATGACTTTTGTTTGCACGATAGCTGAGTTTAATAGGTGCTTCACTACAACACATCAGTCTTTTAGTAGAGAGTAATCCCTATCCCTTGCACTGCCAGACATCAAGTCTGTTAGTCCCCATGTAAACGGGGAGGCTGGACTGTGTTTTCTCCATCACTTGTCCATCAGTGTCAAGCCATAAATGTACTTCCCTCTTTGTAAAACTACCCAAATGATCTTTTCTCAAGTTAGATCATTAAAATAATCTTCTTTCTTTCTAATCTGGGATGATCAGCTTTAAATGAGGTTTGGGGGTAGAGCTTTCCATTTGCCTGCTGTTATCAGCTAGTGGTGATTACATTGAAATTAAAAGTCTCTAGAGCTAAGCTGTTAATGCCATAAATGATTGATTTATTATCATTCTTTGGAAATTAGTTTGTCATGGAAGGGAGGTCAAAAAATCTGAAATCTCTCTGTTGCAGACCAAAGGGGACAGGTTCTCAGTTAAAAAATAAACAAATACTAAAAAAGAAGCTAAGTGTGGATGTTGCAGTTAGTAGACTGCTAATTGTAGGGAGCGCTCAGAAGGGCTGGGGCTCTGTGTGTGCCTTTGCAGCCCACTCACAGGCAGGGGAGGGAGCAGGAGGGTCCTGTGGGTGCGCTTGGTGCCAGGTGTTGTGGGCGATGTCTCAGCTGCTCAGGTGGAGCAGGTGCCAGTACCTGTGCCAGGGTGATGCACTAAAGGGACCCCCTATATGTCCTTGTCCTTACAGACAGCCTAAACATGAGGGAGGAATAACACCAGGTCTTGGTGCAGTCAGGAGAACTGCTCTGGCGGGGGATGACCGCAGTTGGTCCAAGTGGCCGTGCAGGAGTGGAGGTCCCAGCTGCTCCCTGTGGGAATGTGTTCCTCCTGCCCTGTTTCCTCAGTGTTCCTCTGGCTGGCTGTGCAGGACTGACTGCAATATTCCCTTTAACATCTAAAACACCATGTTGTTGTTTTAGATCAGGTTGGGGTGAGGATTTTTGAGGAAGATAAGTCAATTTCAGCAAAAAAACTTCAACATGAAAGAGCTCTTGACTACACAGCCTCCCTCTGCTCAGAGGCTGGATACTCTGGGGGACATGGTTTGCAGAATGAGCTGTATAATCTAGGTCTACATCAGCAGCACAACTCAGAACTGGGCTGCCAATTGTAGCACCTTTCAAAATGAAGAGCTTTTAAAATGCAAAGTGCAAGAAATTGATATACAGGAGACTTTAGATTACAGTATGCTTGAAGAAGTAGTTTCACTTAATGCTGAAAAAGCCTTTGGGATACAATCCTGTTTCATCCAACCTGTTTGAAAATTAATTATGCTAAGCAGGTTCCTTTAATTACATTGCTTGAAGGAAGAGCAGCAGAACATGTAAGTTCTGTAAGAGAGAAAGGAAAGGTTTCCACTGCCACTTATGGAGCTAAATTCAACAAAGGCAGCTGTAGCATGATGGGGCAGAATGTGATTATTTTAAATGAAGTCTAGAGAAACTCCTGAATTCCTCATTTTTGTTTTCGTCTATGTCCTGCAGTGCTCAATTGTATCACATTGGGCATGACATTTTTCCAAAGTATTAAGACTTTCTGTTATGCGGCTTTTGTGACACAACAGCCTGTAGCAAGTTAAAGCACTTGGCTCTTGCTTGGGAAGGATCAAGGGTATTGTTTGACTTACACCACAGTGGAGGTCTGTACAGCGTACCGAAATGTTTCGCCTTCCTTGCGGTTTCTGAGAAAGGCAAGCAAAAAGTGTCAGGTACTCCATGTGTGGTATACACCACCACCATCTAGTGGTTCCCTTAGAGCTTGATGGATAGGTGGCTGGAAAGTACTGAGCAGAATTATCCTGGAAACTGGGAAAACTCTCACCTGGGGCTGTTCTACCTCAGTACATTTCTGTATCATTTATTTGGTTACTTAGGGAAAGTATTCAAAGAAAAAAAAATAATTCTGTTGATAAGTCTGTCCCTGTTTAACAGCTGGAGAGGCTATTTGAATGATCAGTACAGAATTTGCACAATTCTAAAATGCAATATGAAAGAGCACTGGTTTTTTTAAGAAATTGCTGAATGTGAAACACTCAGAAATGTTACTCTTGCATGATACTTACACAGTTCCAAAAGCAAGTGGAGGAGTTTTAAAAGGAAAATACTTAAAAAAAAAAAGGCATGACTCCTTTTTTGGCATGTTTCTTATGGTGAGCAGATAAAACAGCACTGGTAGTTGTGAGGAAGAAGGACTTAAAACCATCATTTTTAACTCTAAGCTATTCTTTTGGGCACATATTTGATTTGTCATTTTTGCAAACAAAGATCTTCAGATAATTTGACTATTACATGTAAAAATGTTATGCTTTATGTAATAGCATCAAGAGTGCATTGTTCAAGGCAGAACCCAAAATATCCATGGAGAATGTCCATAAAATGCTTGAAGAGTCACTCTGGTTACAAAAGATTGTGTTCAACTCACTTTTACTTAACTTTTGCCATGTTGGAGTCTAAGCTAGTTATACATTGGGCACCTCCAGCAACCACCTCCTGAGAGAATTCATCCTACCTATTCCAAGCATCCTCCTATTTTAAGACAGACAAGTCTCCTGTTGGATGTGATTGCTTCTCTTCAGTCACTGTCGAGGGAACCTTGATAACTAGCTTAGATGGAATACCTGGTTTTGGGACAGATAAAGTGAGATAAATCTCATCCAAAAAAATAAAGGCACAGTTATTAGAGGAAAAGAAAAAATATCACCATTTGCTCTTATGAATCAAAGATGAATTTTTAAACTTAGCCTTCACTAAAAAAAAAAAATATTTTTTAATTAAACATAGAAATCAGAGCTCTCGGTTCTGATCTGCAATTGGGACGATCTGTCTTGCAAGCTGTAAAATAATCTCTTCTCTCACTTCCTGATGTGAATATTAGATATTTCACATGGGCTTTGGAAATTCAGGGCTTTCTCTTGTTGTAAAGAAAAGGTTTTGAACAGGCAGCAGTAAGGAGTTCTGTTTCTTATTCATCATTGCTGGGTGGACTCTGTATTCCGATTATGTGAATCACAACTTCATCCTCTCCCACACCTTACTTCTCGGTTGGTGTATTGCTGTGACTCCTAAGAGGGGCCCTGGGCTGAGGGGCAGCATGGGTTAGTGAGACATGGCCACATGGGCTGTTCCTGCAGTCCATGGTGTCCGCTGTGACCCACCTTAGAGACAGTAGTGGGACCAACAGTGTACATAATAAACTCTTAGCTGGACCAAGATGTGAAAACCAGGGAGCTCCGTGTGGGGAAAGACCCATGCTAAGGTAATCTTCTGTGTTGTCATCCTCTAAGCTTGTTCAGAGCTCCTTCTTCCCTCTCAGTCTCTTTTTTGTGGCCTTGGTCTGCTCTCTGCTTTCCTTCCCCGGCTCCATGGCTCCATGTGTCTGCCCTGTCATCTGCTGGTCCTGGCTTCTGTGCTGCTCTTGTTGAAAATATCAGGGAGAAGCCAGTGTGAACTGGTGTAGTGCTAGCACTTCAGTGGAAGCACCAGATGGGGAGCTGGCCCTTGATCTGGGTTCAAGGCAGCAGAGTTTCCACAGCTCTCTTTGAACTGTTTTTTGCTTTCTTTATCTTCTGTTCCCTCACAAAGTTTTTTTACCCTGGAGATATCTCAAGTTGACACTAATAGAAAATGAAGCTTTTCGGTAAGGGGGTAGAGGTCCTCTCTCAATGCTCAGTCAGTCCTTGACCTTCCTGCCTAGACTTTTAACAGCATTACAGTTCTGTTGATAGCTTTATTTTGCAGATACCACTAGCAATTAAACCAGGACCACCATTTCATTCTACGTTGCTGCCAGACAGCTGTCAGATATTAATGACCCGAGTTTGCTACGACCAGGGCTGGATTAAAACTGGTGACCTACATGTGAAAGACTTTGTATCTCATTACCTCAAGCTATTCACCCCTAGATTTCTTTGAAATGTAATGCTGTTTTCTGGCTTGCTCTTATTAATCATGTTTGCTGGTGTCTGCCTGCTTTATTCAGTCTGGGGATCAATATTCCATGGTCCTCTCTCTTGTATCGCACACAATTTTCACCCATCCTAATTTTTGTTCACTCTGATTGACCTTAAGAGATCTAGAAACTGGATAATAACCCAGGAGTAAGAAGATCAAAGCTTTTTACATCTAGGTCACTACTAATAATCCAGTGGTGGTCATTAGAGCATAAGTTTAGCAGCTGATGTAAATTCTTTCAATCCCCTTCCTTGTGGTCACAAAATAAAATGTGCCTTCGTTTTGTTGGCACTTTTGGTGACTTCAGTGGGTGTTTGGCTAATTAAGAACAGAGCTGTGAGCAAGGTGTCTATTCAGGATTTGACCCTGGTTTAGTAAGCTGTTTGGTGACTGTAGTCATTTCTGTAAGATGGGAACCAAATAAAGATACAGCGTTGGAAAATTAAGATGCTCCAGGCTGTCAATACAGTTTAGACTCTGCCTTGCCATGTGCTTCCATTCTGGGGGAAGATTGTTGGTGTGGGGGTCCTACAGAAGGCCTGCAGCTGCTGCCTGTTTCCAGAGAATACTGAATATAAAGAAATAAAGGTTCTAGGCAGAAATCCAAAGCAGGGACATTGGCAGGGTTCAGTCTGCATTTTAATCTGCTAGCATACAAATTTTCCAGACAGACTGGTTCAGCAATTCAGATGGTCCCACCCCGACTCCTGGACAAAGTGAGTGAGACACATGACACATACACGTGTAAGAGGGAGCTCTGTATGCTGCATAGCTACTGCCAGATACAAAATACCGTGAAGGAACAGAGAAATGCTTTGAATTCTATCATGCATGCTTTTGGAAGGAGAGTGATGTTATTAGCAGTGAGATTGTCTCCTGAAATGGAAATACATAATTCAGTTTGTGGTTCAGTTAGTTCTATTAAAACTTTGTCTTTATTTCTGCTGTCAAAATACATTTAGAACAAAACCTTCCAAGTTGAAGGCAGGAAAGATTAAATTGCTCTTATCTTTTCAAGTTAAACTGAAAAGAGATGTTGGTGGAAGGGGGTTCTGGAAGTAGAGCAGTGCCATAGCCTTTTTGTATCTGCTCCCCAGGTGGAGGGAGGACAAGCCTACAGGATCTCAGTGCAAGCTAAGGAACGTGGGGGAATCTTTCTTCCAATGTCATAAATGTTTCCAGTGAAAACGGTCACTATTTTCAGGGCCCCGGAGCTCTGCCAATTCCCTGAAGCTTATTTGGATGCTGCCTAGCTTTTAGCAGCCCAGAAATGTTAAGCGGCATTAGACACAGGGGCAGTATGAAACTGGTCCCCCACTGTGGAAGCTCCTACTGGGTCCTTCATGCCTCATACTCTCCCTTAGCTTTGGACAATCTTTAAGTAAAGCTGAAAACCTGACCTTAAACAGTGCAGTATAAAGCAATAACTGATGCAGTATTCAAATGTGAATGACTAACTTTAAGTAAATGGTTGGGACTTGTTCAGAAACATAACACAGACATAAAAGCCTCACCTTAGCTCATTGGTTGGCCTTGGCATTTGTTTCTAATGCCTAAACCCAAAACCCAACCTTTCCATGGAGATTTTGGAAGAAGATCAGATTCACGATCCAAAGTATTTAGAAATCAAGATCTCACCTGCTTTACATGGAAACTGTAATTCCTGGGCTTTTGGGAGCAGCCAGAAATTTGCCTGCCCTCTAAGTACTGCACTGTTTGCTCTCATGGCTTGAGAGCTGTAGATGATTCAGCTGTGCTAACTCTTGCCAATATCCAAAATTCAAAAAAAGCTGTTTCTCATAGTTGTGTCTGGACTTCTTGGTAGTCTTCCTGGGGAGAGTTACGTGCTTCCACACCATGCAGTGGGAATAATAGGTCAACACTTCCTAATGTCTGTATGTTGTATAACTAATGTCTGTATGTTGTATAACTAATGTTTATATGTTGTATAACTAATTTGCACTGAAACAATGAGCTTTGCACCTTCTGGTGTCAGCCCTGGGCATGTTGCACACGTGCAGATTGACTCTGCAGTGCATGGACAGCCACTCTAATGCTCCTGGTACATGTTAGACTTGCTGAGCTTCACTGGGGACTCAGTCTGAAAATGCGGGGTGGCCCTTTATCTGGGAATTTGAGTTTTCCTCAAGGCTACTTAAAGCAAATAGTCCATGCTGTTTTCCACCTAACAGTCCCAAGCAGATGGACCCAAAAAGTAATAAGGTGATAGGTCAGGTATAAAAGTGGTATAGTTGGTAGGTGGCTTGTTTATGTATGATCTCACAAGCTTGTTTGTTTTGTTGCCTTGCTTTGCTGGTACTCTGGTGTCCACCTGTGTGGGTAGGTTGTGGGATTAGATTGGTGCTAGCAAAGCACTTTGGGATCACTCTGATTTTTGTATGTGTGAAAACAGCTCTTTTTAAAATTGAAAACCTGTTATTAACCACACATCTTACCAATTGCTATAGCTAGCTAAATCTACAGATTGTTACCTCTTCTGAGGCAATGGGAGCGTTGATATCTGTCAAAGGAAAACCTCAAACTAGTTTGCTGCAACTAGAAAATGCACATTGCCCTCTTGTGAAAACACAGCTCCACTGCAACAATAGAAATATCCAAGGATACATTGCAGTTGAACAGTCAACATATTCTGCCACTCTATAAATATAGCACAGGTCAGTTGTTGCTTTAGACTGACATCTCAGAGAGTGTGCTCATAGGACAACAGAACCAAATCTTTCCTATTTATGTACACAGGGTAGGAAAAAAAACAGCTTTTTTTCCCTTGTCTCTGCAGTCATGCTGGATTTTAGTCACTTCATCAGCATGCTGAACTGTACTGTCACTGTATTGCTGTGACAGTTTCACTTGTATTTTAGCTTCATGACAGGTCTCAAACACATGATATTTTGACCTCAAATTTGCATTGTGTTCAAGCTTCAGAGCCACACCATCCCTTTCTCTCCCTGTCATTTCTTATCAGCAGTTAGAATAGTTTGTTGTAGATTGCAGATGTTTATGAATTTTACTGGAAATGCAACAGGAGTGTCTATTTCATTAGTAAATCTGGAAAGGTTATAGGTACGTCATCATTAAAGACAGCATGAGGAAGTAGCACTTTATATTTCAGTTGAGAATTGAAGTCTTGTTCTTCACTGAGCTATTCGTGTATTCAGCCTATCGTCGTGCAGTCCTTCATAACCCAAGAAATCACAAAGAGCTCATCCGGAGTGGGATTCAGGTCACACCTGCAGTTGGGATATATAACCTGTCTTGGGATATATCACCCCATCAAGATGCAGCATCTCTTTTCCATTGATGAAGAAGAATGAAGCAATGAGCTTTGAATTGTCANGTTTTCCACCTAACAGTCCCAAGCAGATGGACCCAAAAAGTAATAAGGTGATAGGTCAGGTATAAAAGTGGTATAGTTGGTAGGTGGCTTGTTTATGTATGATCTCACAAGCTTGTTTGTTTTGTTGCCTTGCTTTGCTGGTACTCTGGTGTCCACCTGTGTGGGTAGGTTGTGGGATTAGATTGGTGCTAGCAAAGCACTTTGGGATCACTCTGATTTTTGTATGTGTGAAAACAGCTCTTTTTAAAATTGAAAACCTGTTATTAACCACACATCTTACCAATTGCTATAGCTAGCTAAATCTACAGATTGTTACCTCTTCTGAGGCAATGGGAGCGTTGATATCTGTCAAAGGAAAACCTCAAACTAGTTTGCTGCAACTAGAAAATGCACATTGCCCTCTTGTGAAAACACAGCTCCACTGCAACAATAGAAATATCCAAGGATACATTGCAGTTGAACAGTCAACATATTCTGCCACTCTATAAATATAGCACAGGTCAGTTGTTGCTTTAGACTGACATCTCAGAGAGTGTGCTCATAGGACAACAGAACCAAATCTTTCCTATTTATGTACACAGGGTAGGAAAAAAAACAGCTTTTTTTCCCTTGTCTCTGCAGTCATGCTGGATTTTAGTCACTTCATCAGCATGCTGAACTGTACTGTCACTGTATTGCTGTGACAGTTTCACTTGTATTTTAGCTTCATGACAGGTCTCAAACACATGATATTTTGACCTCAAATTTGCATTGTGTTCAAGCTTCAGAGCCACACCATCCCTTTCTCTCCCTGTCATTTCTTATCAGCAGTTAGAATAGTTTGTTGTAGATTGCAGATGTTTATGAATTTTACTGGAAATGCAACAGGAGTGTCTATTTCATTAGTAAATCTGGAAAGGTTATAGGTACGTCATCATTAAAGACAGCATGAGGAAGTAGCACTTTATATTTCAGTTGAGAATTGAAGTCTTGTTCTTCACTGAGCTATTCGTGTATTCAGCCTATCGTCGTGCAGTCCTTCATAACCCAAGAAATCACAAAGAGCTCATCCGGAGTGGGATTCAGGTCACACCTGCAGTTGGGATATATAACCTGTCTTGGGATATATCACCCCATCAAGATGCAGCATCTCTTTTCCATTGATGAAGAAGAATGAAGCAATGAGCTTTGAATTGTCAGGCTGGCTGTTAAACTAAATGTGACAGAACATTTAAACACATTGGCTCGCAAAACTATTTTTTCAGCAAACAGTCCTACCAGAATAGAGATAGTATATTCACAGATGACAAATGTAGGTACTGTGGTACCAATTACATATCATGACTGTCCATGGCTGAGTGGTGGTCAGAAATCTAGTGAATAAGAGAACCAGATGTAAACATTTTTGGGGGCCGGGCTGGAAGAAGTATTGATCCTGACAGCAGGTGGAAATGATTACATTAAGACCTTCTTTCTCTGCCAGCAGGGCTTTATTTAGATTGAATTTAGATTTTTTTTTCATTAATAACCTGGACAGCTGTGAAAGATCTACCTTTTTCTGTGCTTGCTTTG
>VYZW01056041.1:13434-26160 GCA_013401315.1 Balaeniceps rex
GGCACGCAGGCGCTGAGCGGCGGGGGGGGGGGGGGGTGGGGGCACCACAAAGGCGCGGACCGTCCCTGCGTGGGTGCCAGCCGCGAACCACCCGGACGTGCCCTAAAAGTTAAGCGGTTCTGCTCACACGGGGGGATTGCGTTGAGCGCCGTCTGCCCAGCCCTCACATTTTAAACCCGGGCGCAGAGGACCCCCCCGAAGAGTGGCGTGAATTCGCAAACACTGGAAAATAATCTTATAAAACATGGACTCGGCGGTTAATTGCTGTGTTTAGTTAAGCACTCTGTTTTACATACGCCGGGCTTTGCTGTGGTCCTCTATCACGCGTGCAGCAATTTGTTCGGCAAAGGTAGCCCTACCGAAGGCGAACATGGGCTGGTGCATAAAATGCTCCAAGATCTGCACCTACATTTGCCCTGTGAGAACAGGTCCCGATACCTATAATTTATTATTCGGTATTAAATATAGCAAAATTGCCTTTGTAATACGCATGTACAACAGGTAGTTAGAAATCGTATGAAAAAGTAGGTAAAAATTACATAAAGTAGCTGCTGATAAGACAAAATCTTAAGTATACAGATATCGTGGGTTCCTAAGACTGTCGGAGGGTCTCGTTTCTAGAGCACCAGTTCACATCTACTCTAAATTGATGCTGAGCAAATACTGGGACCATCTGATTGCAATAGCAGGGTCAGAGTGCAGGTCTTGAACAGCCTCCAGGTTCCAAAGCCTGGCTCCTCTCTGAAATGATGTCCTTTACCTCCCCTCCACACCCCCCCAAGAAGGGGAACATCAAAGCGTACCTAAACCCGGGTCGGGGGCTGACAGCTTTGGCAGTGCTCCTCTGGTTTGCTTTTTGCAATTCTTTGAGATGAACGTTGAGCATAAATGTATTCCTACCTTCAGTATGGTACTTGTTCAATGTTGCCTCTCCTGGAGCAGCGAAAATTGGGAGTGCTCTGATCTAACCAATACAAATCTCAGAAGTAAATTTCAAACTGTCTTTCCGTGGTTTTAATTCTCAGATCAGTTAAATGGAGACTGAAACTTTACTTAAAATAGGGCGTTTTTCTTTACTATTCCTGCCTGCTTCTACCAGCAGAAACATATTCACACGGCACCCAGTTACCCTTTGCATACCTAACCGATCACATTCTGGGTACTATATGAAATGTATTAAATATTATGCAAAAGATAAAACATTAAAATTCAACTTTGCAGGCCTCACCGGTCATCTCTTTGAAAAGATCCATATTTTAATGAATCATGACGTGGATAAAGGCAGGAGAGGACGGAGTTCTAACTTAGAATTTAAGGCAGTGAGCTTCTCCTTCTGCATCTGCCAGTAACTGTTTGCAGAATCTTGAAAAATTGTGTAATCTTTCCCTAACATCTCCCTATTTGCAGATGATTGAACTTTATTATCATATAGAAGTGTTGTATAGGCTATATATTGAAGTGTGGATTCCAGATGTCTATTCTAGCAAGTGCATTATTAATCCATAATCCTGGGAAGATGTATGCATGTGTTGACCTTTCAGCCAAGATTACTCAATCTTAAAATTAAATGCATGTGTACATCTGTAGGATTGAGGCCAGGGTACTTGTACAAGATAAATGGATGTTACTAGAGAATCAGACAAAAACCACATAATCCATCCATTCTACAAAAGTCCACTAAAAAAGACAGAACAGAGACATAAAAGAAAATCAACTCATTTTTCTAAATCTTTTTTTTTTTTTTTTTTTGACATGAACAATCTGAGACTCCTGGTGTATCAAGCAAACCCACCAAAGACTGTATTAATCACATACACCTAGAAACACCAGAGCACAATATTGAAGTATGGAAGTAAGTATGTTTCAGAAATATGACAATTTTAATCTACGGATCTCTGAAAATAGAAAACACATTTTTAACCTTGTTTTAAGACAGAAATTATTCTTATTGAACTACAATTTTACCATTGAAATAATACCGTAATCTGTGTATTAATAAAAAAAACTGTCTCAAACTTAAAAGAACTGGAAAAAAAAAAGGGGGGGGCAGTAGGGTGTGCATGATGAGAATATCTACAGCTGCATTAGATAGGATAAAAAACATTTAGAAGCAATATTAAACCCACGTGCTTCAGGACACGGGTTAAGTGCTGGCAGATGAGGGTTAGGGCTCGTTTCCCCTCCCAGCAGGTCATGCCGCAGGTTTCCAGCAGTGCCCAGAGCTGGGCCCCGCCAGGCCCAGGGCTGCCACAAGGCTGGGTTTCTTCACAGTCAAAAATACGGGAAAAAAACACTTTGTGTATTAATACTATGAAAAGGGAGCAGTGATTATTGAGAAAGGGGCTAGTCTGAACTGTATTTAAAAACAAACAAACAACTTTTGCTGGATGTTAATGTAACTTAAATTATTTAAGATCTAATAATGACAGTGTGCTGGATCCTGACCTTGTTAGCTTGAAACTAGGAGCTGTCATTTAATTAAACTTGTACTGCAGGGCTCATGCTAAAATAAGAACTACAGTGCTGTGCTTGGGAAGACTGTATGAAGAAATGGGTTAATTTCACCCCTACTGAGCTTTCCTACATGGTTATTTCCCATTGGACAGAATGGACTGAAATAATCTTTTAAACATTTTTTGAACTATCTTTCATCACATAAGACCTACTGTTCTATACATTACCTTGGGTTAAGATGGAAGACTAGGTATTTAACCATTTCATTGTTTTATGAAGGAAGCTAAAAATGATTATACGAGTTTTCTAGACCTGACGGATCAAAATCTTTCCTCTGCAGAAATTCCACCAACTAAACTTTAAGATGAGATTTGCAGAGATGCTTGCCTTAACCTCCTTGCTGCTTGGGACTGCTACTTCTAATGTGTTGTTTTTAATGCGGATCTAACATAATTTCCATTTTGTGGTAACCTGATTTGGTTTTGGTACAATAACAGGAACAAATGGAAATGATGATTTGCATGTGAAGCTGGAAATATGTTTAAGAAAAACTGCTATGCAGAGGGTAGCACCTTTGCATGCTCAGTACTGTATCACATTAATCATATGGTACTCAGCGAACCTATTCTTATTCAGTCCTCCTACAGAAAATACAGAAGTACAGTTTTAGCAGAAAAAAAATTATGAGTATCCTTGTGACAGTGTACAGATTTCTCAGGGCTTTCTGGAAAGAAACTTGGACTTCTGCCACCTGCTCCGATTGTGTTCATGCATAAATGATCCAGAGAATGGGCTGACATTACCTCTAATTAGGGGTAATAACAGCCTGCTGCTGAAAGAGCCAGTTCCCTTTCTCTTCCCTGTATGTCCCTCATTTCTCCTGCATTAGGTCTAGTGTTCATGCAGCCACAGGGTAAGTCAGTTCAGTGACCTGATCCAGCAGAAAACCCACCCATGAAGAAAAATAGTTTGTTTTTTTTTCACTAGGTCAATTCACTGAAGCTCTGTAGCCATTTGCTGGGTGTAATCTACAGGATGGAGAGTGGGGTGAGATGAAGGAAGAGTGCAGGACTACACCCTTTTGGTAGCCTTCTGCAACTGCACTGATCAGAGGTAACATCAAACCACAGCTTTTGAACTCCAGCATGATTTCGGAAGAACTCCCTGAAGCATTTCTAAGATTTAATTAAGCATGACTGACTCTTTTTGTTTCAGCTAACTCTAGAGTGGAAGTACAGAGGTGTGCAATAATGAGTAATTAGAGTTGGAAATAAAAGATTTTATCCTGTTTAGTTTGTATCTCAGAATGGAGCTGTAAAATGGAACATAAAGGGGAAAAAGGGTACACTGCTACAGTCCTAATGTTTTAGTTGCAGAAGGCGGCTTGGTCCTTAAATTATGTTTTCCTATTCAACAAACTGATTTTTTTAATTTCTGATAAGAAAGGAAATGATGCTTATTTCAAAGCTACAATGCTGGGGCTTGGAAGCCTAAATTACACCTGGGTTTGGTTTGGAAAAGTGGATGGGATGAGATGACATTTCTTTACTCATTTGGTAGGTGCTTTTCCGTACTGTTTCCTTGAATGGAATATGAACTCAACAGTACATCAGTGTGCAATATCTTTCAAAGCCCTTCCTGATAAACAGGAATAGGAGTGATGGACAGAAAAATAGAGAAACAGTGAGTTCGAAGAGTCTATTTTAATACAATTATTTAGAAAGACACTTGAAGTCCTTCTCAGCTGTATGTCTCTTGCAGGTTTTTTCTTTTAAGAGAAATTGGATTTTAGGGAACAGGTCAAGACCTAGGTACTATTTGTGCAGTGGTACTCACCATGATGTTACAGTTCAACCATAATTTTGTGCAAAAATTAGAAGTAGTAGTGAACAATCAATCTTGGTTATGTACATAAACATTTTTCATAGCTTATGAGCAGCAATGCAAAATATTTTTAAATATATCATTCCAAAGTAGCTAAATGACAGAGACTTAAATGTTTGCTTGAGATGTGGAGGAAATTCTACATTACTGTTTTTTGATGGTTACCATTTCTCCCTAGTAAAATGTGGTAATGCAATCACAATATGGTTGTTACTCATTGCTTTGCAGTGTGGTGCTCAGCCAGCCTACGGCATCAGTGGGAGACACAGAAAATGCTGATTGTGGTGGTGAGGTCTTCTGGTTTTTTGTTTGTTTGTTTTAAAAATGAAAGCACACTGAACAAAGAGTAGTATTTTATAATGATGACTTTTGCTGGACTTTCACTCAAATGGATCCTGTACAGTAGTACTGTCACCCATAAAAGAGAAAGAAGGTGGCAAACACTCCATGGAGTCATTTATACAACAGCAAAGGCTTTTATGGAAAGACTGTAAGTCAAACTTATTCTTCTACAGAGGTGTTTTAATGCCCCTGTAGATAAAAACATAACCAAAAGTTGTTTATAACAAGAAGATGACTATGTTTATTTCCTGAGGAGAGAATGCGGTCAAATCTATGTGGTAAGAAACAGTAGTTTCAGGAAGTGCCTCTGAATTCAGACTTCAGATCGTTTCTTGGATGCTTCAACTATTGTCTTTCTTTAAAGAATGCCATGTAAATGGAAAGCATTAAGTGACCAATGTTGGTATAGATTGTCCCCACCTTTACTGTGCATAAGTAAATGAACGACCTTTTCTCTGAAAGGTATGAAGAGAAGAACAAAGCAAAAATGTTAAAGACAATGTGCTGCATTTTTCCTACTTGTAAATAAGGTGGAAAATTTCAATGCAATAGAAAGTCACCAATGCTTTTGATTTCTAACGGAACTAGCATTGCAGAGATTCAGCTCGTATGTGACCATCCATGTGCCTGCAAACAGTAAAAGTATCCTTGTCCGGTATTAACTCTATTGTTAAAATGGTATTTTTCTTACTAGAAATCGATAGCAACAGGTTTGTTTCTTACATGTCCCTTAATGCTCCAGACCCACAAGTTTGATGTGGCGCAAGCACTGCATTAAGTCTCACCTTTTCAGAAATCATCTTCATAACTCTGCCATGTTTGCTATGGAGTTCTGCTCTATGCCTCATTTTTCCCTCTGTAAAACACAGAAAAAATAAATTATGGTTTAAAGGGTTTGCATGAACGTGGTAATAAAAAAAAAATCTTTCAACGCTGGCATACATATCTGTTGAAATGTTCTGCTTAATGAGCTTTATCAACCGAGTTTATCAGAAGCTCTGGGCATACAAAATGGTTCTGAAAAATTTTCACGACGTGACAAATGGTCAGGTCTATCAATTGGAAGCAAGGGTGGGTGCTCAGGCTGGTTTAGATCCACAGGACAGCTGTAGATTAAATGTCTAAGCTTTTTAGGAGGGGAGGCTAAAGAAGGAAGTAGCTGAGAAATGGCTTTGTGGTTGTGTTTTGAGGGAAGGCAGCAAGGAGCGGGGACGGAGCAGGGGGACACCCCATCCCTTTCTGCCCTGAGGGGAGGGGGCAGCCCTACGCAGCAGGGCACCCACCGCCGGACAGGGACGAAATGACTGAGAAACTACAGGCTCCCGTCAGCTACGCTCCAACCTGAGACTGCTCCCCCGCCCCGCCGCTGCCGCACCACCCGGAGGCCGCGCCCCGGGCTCCAGCCGGACCTTGCCGCGGGGGTTCGCCCTCCACGGCCCCGCTGAGGGGGGTGACGGGGCCGCACCGCCCTCAGAGGCAGGCGCCGCTCACTGCTCCCGACGGGCGGCAGCGAGGAGGCCGCGCCCCCCTCAGCGCGCAGCCCCCCCCTCACCACAGCAGCGGCGGGAAGCGGCCTCTGGGGCGCGACGCCCGCCCGCCCTCGGGCTCCCTCGAGGGCTGCCGGGAAGCGGCCGAGCGGGAGCGGGGCTGGGGGNCGCTCTGCTGCCGGAAGGAGCTGCCGTGTGCCTCCCGCTCCGCTGCGTTCCTCCGCCCGCCGCCCGGAGCTCATGAGCCTGAACGAGCACTCGATGCAGGCGCTGTCCTGGCGGAAGCTCTACCTGAGTCGCGCCAAGCTGAAAGCCTCCAGCCGCACCTCTGCGCTGCTCTCCGGCTTCGCCATGGTGAGCGGCCGGCTTCGCACGGCGGGCAGGGGGCCCTGGAAGGCGGCCCGCGGCCTCCCCGGCACCCGGGAGCGGGGTGCGGGGAGCGCTGCCGCCGCTTCTCCTTTTTCTGACCGGGGAACTCGCTCCCTCCGCTTAGGCTGGCGGCTGCAGCGGGGCGGGGGGGGGCCGGAGGCGAGCGCAACCCCTGAGGCGGTGTGTGGCACCCCGGGGCGGCGGGAAGCGGGCGGGCCCTGGCGCCTCCTCCCCAGAGCGCCTGGCCCGGCCTGGCCTCCAGCCCTCCGGGCAGCCGGGGTCAGCGCACCCGGACGGCGGCCGGGCCGGAGGAGGAGGCGCGGGGGCCGCCCCGGGAGTAGCGCGATAGGGGCTGGTGGACTCCGGGAGGTCGCATCGGTGGCTCGTTTTCTGTGGAGAGCTGTCATGCCACAAATTAAAAGCTGCCTCGCGGCTTTTATCTCCGCCAAATAGCTCCGACACCTCGTGCGGTTTTTTGTGTTTGTTTTTTTTTTTTTTTTTTTAACTCGTTGCTCATTTTTCCTGCGGAGGATGCTCGGCGTGCCAAAAATCACGCTTGGCGGGACGTTCCTCCCGCTTGCTCTCGTAGGAAACACCGTTGGGTGCTGTGGATGTGGAGGTCAGCATGGTTTTTTTTGGGTTTTCGGTGTTGCTTCGCTTCGCTTCGCACTCTGGCGTCAGGAGCACAGTGGGCTGCCCAGAGAAAGCCCCGCAGCTCTTCCAAGGTTGTGGTCCTTCGCACTCCCGCTCTTCTTCCCAGACCACAGCCGCACACGTTGTGCGAACAGATGCAAGCGCAGGTGTTGCACTTGAGCTGTCTTTAGATAAATTACGAAAACCAACTGATTAAAGCTGACGGTGTCCCCCCGACTCGTTACATCCATCGATAGTCATCTGCAGTTGCGATGTTTCTTATATTTTTTTTTAAGGAAATCTTGGGTGTTTAGTTTTGGAGTTTTGTGCGTGTTTTAGAAACGTCTTTTTTGTTAGTGTGTTTTTTGCTTTCGGGTTTGATATAGAAACATAGTCCAGTAATCCTAATTTTCTCAAACGAAAGCTGTATATAGATGGAAATACGTTAATTTACAAGCTTCATCATATGTTCAGTCCTCTAATGTATTACGCTGCTAACTCTTGCAGTCAGCCCCTTTATTCATCCGTGTTAAATGTGCTTTACAGTTGTAAATACCGAATTGTACAACTCTCATTTGTTTTGATTTTTGCCCTGCTTTTAACAAGGTATTTTCAGCTGTAAGATATAGTCTCCTTAAGAGACATTGTTCTAATTAAAGGATGCTGTTTGAAAACATAGCAGCCAGTCTGCAGCAGCCTTCTGACGGTCAAATAAATGTCACTGTGCTCCTTCAATGGCTAAAAACAGACTACAACTCTTCAGGGCTGGTGGGGGACTCTTGTCCGTTTGACTGACAGGCGACTGTGTTAGTGCAGCGGCATTTTTGAGTTGGTTCTCCTTGGGTGACATGCATCAGGCTGGTAGCTCATACTCCGCTGCTGCTAATGAGTTTTCCTTATTGTACACACGTTCTCCTGTGTCAGAGCAGTTTGTCCGGGTGGTTTCTTGAGTCAGGCTTTTACACTGAGAGGGAGAACATGGGAAAGAACCTGCAGTTTGTTGGCTTTTCATCTAAGGGAGGTTGCATCTGCATAAATAAAAATATTATTATTTAAAAGGCGTACTTAATCTCTTCAATCCCTTTGGCTTTTCTCTAAATACATGCTACGTGGACTCTCAAAATCCCGTGGATGTACGAGGTGAGGCTTTTTCTACTTCCTTCTTGATTCTCTGGAAGAGTTCTTAGGAGTTCAGTGTCCTGCAGTTAAACACTGCTGCTTTCGAATTTATGTTTTTTAGGGTATTTCAGGAAAAAGCCAATTTATTGCAATTAACAAAATCTCTAGTTGCCAGGAATGTTACATGTGAACATTCATCGCATTTTAATTTTCTGGAAGTTACCCCCCTCAAAAAATTCTACTTCTTCCTTTAAACAAGATCACGCCGGAAATCAACTTGTAGCCTCATTGGTATTGCTATGACAGATAGTGCTCTAGCTGAGACTTCCTAATCTATTTTCAGAAAAGCTGACTTAACTTTCAAGTATTTTTAGATTTCTTTTGAATAACTTTGCTTTTAAAACTTCTTTTAAAGTTGTCCTTCTGCCTTGAAAAGCAGGGCCTTCTTTCTGCTGTCACGCCTATGCATTGTTTACTAAATTCAGCAGATTCTTTGGCACCTGATATTTGAACAAAATGCTGCTAAAGTACAATCTAGTGCTTAACAACAGCAATTAAGCCTTATTGTTCCTCTGTTTTCCCTATCGGCACTAGGAAGAAAGAGCCTAAATCACACAGCTAGGACCACCCAGCAAATTGATTGGAATTGTCAGGAGTGGAATGTGCTCGTTTCCATCCCAGCCCCATTGATCCTTGCTCTTTAATTAAACAGCGCTTGCATCCTCTAGTGTGAGCTAAGTTTATCCCCGCTAAACTGTTCCTTTATTTTGGACTAGTTTTGTGCATAAATGCAGTCATTTTGAAAAGTTTATTCCCTCAAGATTGGTTACACATACGCCGGTTAAATGATGCATGCCAAAGTCAGGAGACTGCCTGGATCAGCGATGCGTAGAGTATGAAATGCTCAGCCAGGTTTCAAACTCAGAGGAGTTACGCTTCCACAGAGAAGATTGATTAAAAACCTGTTTTGCAATTAAGTTGTTTTAGAGCTACACATCACGGTTTGCCACTGTGTGTTAGGTTTGGAAACATTTGCAGGGTCTGGTGGTTGCAAGCTGATGTTAAAGCTAAGCTCCCACGAGTAAACCTGAGTGTTTAGTTTGTGCAGGTTTCCATGGATGCTATCATCCAGTGCCATATGTCTAAGAAGAAATTTATGAAGCTTATAATCCTGCATTTAGTATACTTTTCCAGTTTATGGGGCCAGCAAGTAATATCAATCCCCCAAACTGTTAGCAGTAAAGAAAGAAATTGCAGGTTGTAGGGTACATATAGTCCATGAAAGGACGGAGGGTTCCCTCCTTGCGCCAGTAGAGGCATCGAGTATTTCTCACTTCTGTGTTCTAGCCCAGATATTGATGCATGATTCCCCCCCCCGCCCCGCAATGCCTGTCTTTATTTCTTAATCCAGTTTATCTCAATGCTGGAAATATTTTGCAGATTGTATCCAATATTGCAAGCACTAGCTCATCCACACCTACAGCAGCAGTATCAAGAGCTCCAGTGCAGACAGGCTGCTGGTAGGTTATTTTTGTTTGAACAATTAAGTTGACTTGTTAGCATCATTTTGTCACCAGGGATGCATCATGCAGTAGGTCTGACATCATGATACTGGAGTCGCAAATATCATAGGGAAGTTGTTAGATCCCAACACTAATGAAACTGGAAAACTCAAACATTGCCTCCCATCCACCGATGAACAGCTCTGTGAAAATACCTGAGCCTAAACTAGGGATCTAAATTATAAGACCCCTGTGATTGACTTAGTTATATTTAGGATTTGGAGGACATCAGTTGCCAGACAGCACGCTTGTCTTGTAAATACCCCCAATGTTTCAAGCTGGCTAGACTGTTGTCTAGATGGTAATATATACGCTTCAGATATTGAATATCATCAAAGAACTGTCAACTCTTGCCTTTGAAACATAGCCAGTACGGTCTTCTGAAGACACTTCTGTCATGTTTTGTAAAAGACTGACTGCAGTGCTAAATATTTAATGAAACTGATTTCCATAATAGTCAATGTTGAAGTAATGCTAGGTAGGACTCGGGCCCCACTGCTGTCAGTGCTGTACAGATACTCTAAAAGTTGTTCTAGCTGTATTTAACTGGCTTGCTGGTAGAATAACGTGCAACAGCTGCATCTTGTAACCTGCAGCAAAGTGTCACAGACCCAGTTGCTTGGCTTCTGCTGCCACTTACCTCTTTATATCGCTGTTGCACTTACAGGTTAGCACTGTGCTCTGAAGAATCTTCCCCCATATGAAAGGTTTCTTCTATTCCAGTCATGAAAGCAACGTTTTGTTGCTCCTTTGAGCATCCCTGTCTCAAGGTTGCAGACGAGCAAGGCAGGCAGCATAGAACACTTGGGGTCCTTACCGTTCTGTGTCTTGCAGCAGCTGTGAGTGGCTGCTTGTGGCTGCTGTAGTTTGGAGGATTTAAAGGTGATATTGAGCCACTGTTTCTTCTTCCTGCTGTGCTGTCTAATCAGACCTTGTATTCATCAAACAGATTTGTTGTAAGTAACACTGTAGAGATACTACCTTCTCATTTACTCTGATTATGTAGGTATTGCTTTTCATGTTTACTAGCAAAATAAATCCTGTATTTGTATTCCGGTGTTAGCTTTATTAAATATTCATGTGTTTTGCCATTCTGCAACATACAACAATCCACAGAGTCAAGGATCTAGACTAACTGATAAGTGATCCTTACATTCTCTTCTGTATAAAACCAGTAATAAGATCATTGTTTTGACTTATATTTTTTAATTTCCGGTGGCTGATTCTGACTCGTACAGAGTCTTTCTATGAGTTGTTTATAACTCTTAATGAATGGTGCAGACACTCTGTGAGAGCCTGGCTCTGCGCCTCTGTCTCTGGGAGTTAATAGTACTGTCAGGAAAACGGAGACCGACTGACTCGGGAGCTGAGGAGACAGCCAGAGGAGTGCTAATTTCCACTGATGCCATGACACTCATCTCGTTCTCGACTTCCCCCTGTGGTCCCACACATAGGCAAGCAACGGGGTGGAAGATGGAGTTTGTTATTGAAATAACCTTGTGACGTGAACCTCAAGATTTGGAGAAACCACTTCTATGTACGTAGAGGTTTTTTCCACGCTCAGAATAGCGTGTGCTATGAAGAGTAACTTGCACATGTAACTGTACGGCTAACTAGATGTAGTCAAGTCTAGTGCTAGCTGCAACAAGTGAAGGTAAGAAAATATTTCTGCAGATAGGTGTTGATTAAAATATTTTAGTGATCACTGTGTGCAACTTTGCCTTGGTGTGTATTGGTTCAGCGAGGTGAAGGTGTTGTAGCACTGATACAGTTCTCCAGGTAAGATTTGCCACCTCCTCACTGTGTGGATGGACCCTTACAAAATGCCAGTGTGATGTTTGATCAACACAGCTTTCTTTTAAGCCATTCCTGGACATGCTAGACTGTATAAAAATTATCTTGACCTCTTAATCAGTTTCCTGTTTAGGAATGGTAGCTGTGGCCAGGGAAGAGGAGGTGAGAACAATCTTTCAAGGGTATACAGATAATTCTAGACTTGTGTTCATTCAGAGGTGGTTGGTGTCTTTAGTAAGACTGATGTTTGAAGCTGACGTTGTCCTTTCTGAAGGGGTTTTGCTTGTTACAGGCTGCAAGGCAGCTAACCGCATGAGCGGTAGACATAGTAAGAATGTGGTCATACCGAGAGCCAGCGTTTCTCAAAGTAGTCCATTAAATGGGTCACAACGAGATTTGTCTATATTTAAACTTAGCAACTTTTAATAAGATTGGTTTCTTGCTCTGTGAATCTTGTCTGAATGTGTCAGATACAAAGGACAGGAGAGCGCTTCTGATTGGAGCTCTGGGCTGGTCAGATAGCATCTTGTGAGGTTTGGGAGACAAATCTACAGCCCATTGCAGGGCCGTCAGTAGTTGTTGACTGCAGCCCCCTGGTTACAGAACATATTTAGCTAAAATCAGGTGTCTAGTGGAGAAGCAGTGAGGAGTTTGAATTAGCTGTGGCTCTGCCTGTTTTGAAACTGTCTGTCCATGGCATGCTGACCTCAGTTGTGACTTGTCACTGTGTGTTAATGGTAGTATTTGATACCATGAGAGAGAGCATGGCAGTTACAGCACAGACTCCCAGCCCGTGTTATATTCCTGCCGACCAGAGCTCAGAGTCATCTTGGGTGGGGAAGGGGAGGAGAGGAAGTAATCTATAAATAGCTCATAGATAATACAGATTTACTTGAGATAAGGCATTTTATTTCCTTTTGTCTACAGCAGTGGCTACTGATTCTGAAAAAGATGTAAGCCTGTGATTAAGTTGGAAAGCTCTCAAGATACCCTGCTCACAGCTGTTGCTATTATACATGATAACAAAGAGGAATTACCTTTTCGTGTGTGTTAAAAGTGTCGAGTGTCAATATAATCTGCTA
>VYZW01056051.1:1268-13825 GCA_013401315.1 Balaeniceps rex
GTTGCCAGACTACTGGGAAGGCCAGTTCATATAACTGACAGATATTCCAGGACCTGTCAAGAATGATGCTCAAAACTCCCTGTGGGGAAGTGAGGAAGGTGAGGGTTATCACTGCTAGCACTCTGAATTTGGTTACCAAGTGCTACCAAGCAAAGTCAGAACATCCACTGAGGTTTCTGCTAGGATGTCAAGGAAGAACGTAGTGAAGTGTTTCACACAGTAGGTACTATCACCAAGGACATCATCAGATCTCAAGGGTCCTGCAGGGCAGGCTAACAGAGTCTTGAACTTCAGTGTCACAGGAATATTTCTAACAAAGATAATACTGCCTCAAGTGTCTCTCTTGATATTTACAGGTCAGGGCAAAAGAGTCTCCTGCAGAGAAGAAGGGTTAGGAATCCAAGCTCTAAAACAGATTATCCATCTCTCTGTATTATAGGCGTTGATCCTTGAGGAAAAAGTTTTAGTCATTGGCACAGTACCACTAGCTATCCTCTTAAACTATTTGTGACATCTTTACAAGAGAAAAACAAGACCTTCCAAAGAAGATATTCAGAAAGACAGTCCAGACTCCCTTGGCTTTTAAACTGCTTTACTGTTTTTCTGTGTACTCCCTCCCAAGTTACTTTTAGATAAAAGATAGCATTTGTGTAATATAGATCTGACTCTGTAGGTAACTATCAAAAGAACTGAAAAGTCCATGTTTTAGTGTCCTACTGTTTCATAATACTAGTTTCTATGTCAACGTTTTTATGCAGTTCATGTAAAGAGCCATGCCAGTCGCTATTCTGCTCCCAGTAATAACTACCACTTCAAATATTTTAAGAAAAGCTGCTTGAGTAATTTACAACAGCAAAAAAATGTTTAAGTGTCAACTTCCACTATTTTGGAGTCTATGCATTACATATGAGAGTCTTAAAATCATCATTAGAGAGATAAATTTAAAACAAAATACCCAACTTCTCTTCAGCCCACTGCACTGAATATTTCTCCCCAAGGTACTACTGATGCTTTAAACTCTTCATCAGAGGTAAACCCTGCCTATAAATGTTACTGAGGGCGTAACAGGCTGGGCCAAGCGATTGCTACTTCCAAAACAGAGAAAATGACAGCAGATTTGAGTAGAAACTACACGTAGAACCAAATCAATACAACACTTAGTAATAGTAGATTTAGCCTCTAAGTGATAATAGAATAACATGAATTAGCTAAAAATGTAGAATTAAATCACTAGCTTCATAAATCTGCGTTACAGCTAAAGTAAATACAATGCTTCTAACTGAGCCCTGTAAGTTGCAAGAAACTTCTAAAAGAAGTCCTATGCATCTGGACAAAGACTCATTTTCCTTTAATCAGACTGATAAGTCAGTTCTAGCACAAAAAAAATGTGTTCATCGGTAAAAGTTCGGTTTTTTAAAAGAACGTCTTTCCTAAAATCCAAATGACACCTTGTTATTTTTTCTCTAGCAATATACAAGCAAAAGACGATGCATGAAAATACATTATTCTTCCATATGAAAAATAAATCATACCTCATTTTCCACATGAAGATCAACTTCACCAACACACTGCATAGAACTAAAGAAGTTACTGAACTTCTCATTAATTTGCTCAATCAGCTTTTTCAAGGGGTTTAGCCACCTTTCTTTGACCTAGAAGTAGACATATCCACGTAAAACCATTTTTAATAACTGAATTTTCCTTTAGATATAGCATTTAAATTAAAAAATATCATAATTACAGAAGCTAATATCTCAGTTTACACTCAAGACAACTTGGAATGTTACCCTTCATTTCTGTACCTACGTTCTATTCTAATAAAGACAGATACAGAAGTCATAATTTCAGCTATTACCTGTGAAATTTTTTGCTTATAGTTATCCAATTCATTTTTCTTTTCCTCTAGATATTCCGTCAACTGCTGTATTTCTTGTGTCTGCTTATTGTATTCTTCAACAACCTGCCAGAATAAAAAAAACAAGCAGTCAACAAAAGGTTTGCCAATTCTAACCTTGACTGTAAAAGTACCACACTGCACTGATTCTGTTCGAACACAATTATACAGATTATTTGACTGCATACTGAAAAAGACACATTTCTAGCTTTAAAGAAACTGTAAAGCATTGCTTATTTCAGGTTACTGCAACTTTTTTTTTTAAAAGGCACAGAACACACTGTTCTTTTGGAAGAACCTACTTAAAATTCTAATAGATGCAGAATCTGGCATTTACAGCACATTGTTCCTGCTGTCTAGCTTATTATACCAAGAGATCTAGCACAGAGTGGGAAGCAAGTACAATACGGGTGGAGGGGGAGGAAGGGAGGGCGGAGGGAAAGCAGTGAACATACTGAAGCATTCAGGCCTGTGAAACAGGAGGCCCTGGTTTTCTCTTCATTCAGAAAAGCATCAATTTCCTCCAACGTGTTCGGAAGAGCCTGAAAAGCCTACAAGAGAAAGGATGCATGTGTTACACAGCAATGCTAATGAAGGACTCAAGTTTGCCAAAAAGAAATCGAGTAAGCCATAAAATGTTCTATAACTTTTAATCAGGGTGTCACATATTCAAAATCTAACACAGCAAGATTCCCCCACATTCTGGACAGAGAAAGGCAGCTAGAAGTGCTACTACATAACAAAGATACACAATTAATTGCTCCTTAGTTGCCTACCTTGTGCAGGTACAGATGCTCACAGACTTGGTATAAGCCAGGGGTTATGCTAGTTAAGCCATACACATACTTCTAGAGGCTGGGAAGACCTCCAGGTAAGTAGGTGGACCCAGATTTCAGTTCTTTTGTGTTGCTCTTGCTTAAGGCAAGAAGCCAGACAAATATGGCCTCTAATTATTTCTATGAACACAAGACTGTAGATTTTCACTGAAATTTCAGATAAAATTTTCTCTCCCCTGTGCATAGAACAAAGTGATAGTCAGAGGATGTCCCAGCACTATTCCAAGGTGCTTTAAAAGGACAAGTGACAACATATGACTCAACACTAACAGAAGTACACATGATCCTTTACTGGTAGCCTTCTAATATAAAATATGTAATATTCTTTGCTAGAGAAGTGAGAAAGGTGTACATCATCCAAAATTTAAGAGATATGTGGAGATTTGGTTTTGTACGTACAGTTTGAAATTCTTTTGGAAGATGTTGATCCGGACTCAGTTTGCAGACCTGTCGAGCTTTTTTCAGCAATTCCTTGCAGTTCTCTGTAAGAACTCGCTTCCTATCATCCAGTTCACAAAACTGTTGCTGTTAGAAAAGATATTAAAGATACTGAAATACACTTTTTTTTTCCTACTTTATAATAAATTTCCGGAGGTGACACTAGCACACTGGCAACAAACAACATCCGAATCAGAGAATGTAGGTGAAATCAGACTGCTTAAAGATTGAAAACCGTTGTTTCAACACACAGAACCCATTCTGCCTCTCTGCTCAAAGTCAACAGATGCCAAGGTAAACTGATCAAAAGCATGTTCTTGTAATATAGCTAAATTTATTTTCTCTCAACTAGACATGTGTCCATGTAGATTCAATATATGTCTCAAAATAGACTATTTACAGGAAATTCCCTGTAAGCCAAAACACAGCTACTGTGAGCCTTATTTTTTATTAGCTCCCATTTAACTGTATTTAACTGCTTGGGAGAACACGGTGGACATGATGTATACTGAATGGTATTTTAGTTGACGTTTTACAGGGTAAACATTATAATTACACAATCAGAAGTACTTCCTTTGCTGTTTCATATTCTACCTCTGTAATACACCCAGCAAAATACAAAACGGAAACACACACAGTTTTTAAACTAGTGCTGAAAAATGAGTGAAAAGCAGGTACAGTTTCTGGTTTTGAGCAGTGGTCTTAAGGCTAAACTCTTTGGAACTTACTACAGGTAAGTGGCCAACCCAGCCCTATGACTTTTATAATGCAGTGCTACCACAACAGTAGTCCAAATACAATACACAAAATATGATACCTTCATGAAACACTAAGCTGAAGATTATCTCAAATAAGCAGTACTCAGGCAAAAAACTTGGAGAGCCTTAAGTATCTCTTCCCCTCTGCCCCCAGAAATCTCATTCGGTTATCTCTATACACGTGGTCCCCACTGCAGGCCTGCTGCTTCCAAACGCTGAGCTGGCAGTGCCTGGCAGTAACTGCTTGCTGCTGTCTCCCAGCTCAGGTGAGCACCCAGCCGCAGATAGCTGGGAGCTGCCAACCACATAGAAGTGAAGAGGAGTACACACCAAGATACTGGAGCTTTTAATCCAAGTTATTTTAGTATACATTTACTCAGTGATTACACACGCAATCCAGCTTTTTAACAGAGAGTTACACCACAGGAATATACTTTTCACTTTTTTCAGAGGCACAAAATTCTAACTCAAAATCCATATGCACAATATTTTGCTTCCGAACTTTCTTCTGACAGTTTGGAAAGTTTAGTTATGTTCCTACACTTGGGAGAGCTTTATCTTCCCCATTTTTATTGTTGTGTACTTCAGTTAAATATGGGAGCCCTCCAGTGGCAGAAAAATTTCGAAGTGTTCATTTAGAGACTATACAGTTAGATAAATGTTTATTCCACATTTTAAAAATACAGGACACAGACACTGATAGCAATTCACATTACTTTCTGGCAATTTAATTAATCTTTATTTACTAAACACAACTGAAGCAGTAGTAACAGATACGATCATGAGTGATCATCAGTGGAGTTCTCACACTCACTCAAAAATTAGGGCTGCTGTTCTCTACAGCATACATCAACTCAAAAATCCTGTTTTTCCTTCCCTCCATCAAGCACTAAGAAATATATTTTGCATTAGAGGTAAGCATTTCACAATCTTGACAAACACATTGTAAAGATATTTTTCTACACTGTGATGATGTTTTTAGAAAAGTTTTTTTTTTAAAAAAAAGGCCTTTTTTAGATTCCACCCACACACACACTTCATAAAGTCTACTGTAGAGAGGGAGGGAAATGTCACTTAGGGGCAAGAAGGACTGGCATTAGAGCTATACCGATAAAACAGCAGTAAGTGGGGGATGGCCCTCCTTTTGGTTACAGCCAAGATCTTATGTCATTCTGAATTAGCACAAATAAAACTGTACACCACAATGCTTATGTTCCATTTCCATTACATATATGCATATGCCCTGTAATACATTCAATAAACAATTTTTTAGGAACTTTTTAGAACATTTTAAATTAAAAATGGACTGTATTTTGGATCCCAGAAATTTAAAAGCCAACTGGCCTCATCTGAAAAGTGTTTGACCTCATGATAACGAAGGCAAAGGATCCAGTGAAAGGCAACACACCCATACTTTTTTATACAGGAAACATCAGTTTCATACTTATGTGTTTGCCCATTTTCAGAGCCAAAGTCAATTCTGAATCATGTGAAGTGGAGAGTTGCAGCTCTCAATTGTACATAAAGCTCCCGCTTGAAACCTTGCAGAGCTGCATGAAACAAGATTTCGAGTTGACCTCTAGGCTCTGAAAATCTGAAATAGGTTCAACGCTGAATATGCCTGACCCAAGCCTAAGGCAATTAAAATTCTTCAGGGTGTGAAAAGGAAAATACATGTTTGGGCAGAGGAAAACCTCAGCATTCAACAGGAACACTGGGAAGCAATAGACATTTGATGTGGTTATGAAGCACGTACTAGAATAAATGCACTGACAGTTCAACAACAAGATAAGTCTCAATTTTCATGCAGCTTTACCAGTTGATTGTCACGGCCACATGCTAAATAAAAGTTAGATAAATATAAATAAATAAAAATATACAAGTTTTGATTCCTTCTGCCTCTTATATATTCAGAAGTGCATGGTAATATTAAGGTTCCTGTTGATATCCTGAAGGTGCCTCAATAAAATCATCTAGATAAAAAAGTAAGTAGAAAGAATTACTGTTTTGAACAGATGCTACTCGGAAAAATCATAGCCTAGACAAGCTTTACATTTCTTTCAGCCAACAGCGTAAGAACCAACTTGGAAAGAACTTTATCCAAGTACTTCACGAAAGTTCTGTACAAGTGCAGGGCTGCGATTACAGCTTCCTGAAAGGCATCTACCAAACAGCAGAAACCGGTTGTATTCTGTATGCACAAGCAATTTGTATTCATCAGTACTGCAACTGATTTTGTGCAAAATAAGAAGCTGGTTATAGAAAATATAGTTACCAGTAGCCAATGTTTTCTCATGAATTTGTGTTTGAACACATGCTTGGTGACAGCATTTAATTATTTGACATTTGGAAATTTATACATAGAAAAACAGAATCTGCATTTTCTTAAAACTTGGCTTAAGGAGCAAATGCTGCAATGTACATACTGAGTATTAATACCAATTATTTAAACAAATTTACACAAAATGAACCTGAAAATTAACAAGCTATCAAAGCAAGACAATTAGCAAGACTCTTTCAAACAACCATCATAAACATGCAGGCAACTGTGCCAATTATCTAATGAGCAGATGGGGCTAACAATCCTCCCTAATATTCAGTATGGGTCACAAACACAGATTTGCTTCTTAGGCTCATTAAATAAATTAAATACAAGGAGTTGTTAAAATAACACTAAGGTTCCCACTTGAACTGCAATAACAAAATACAAACCCAGAAATCTGTTGTTGCTAACCTGACTTGTTCAAAAACATGTACTTTTTTGGCCTTTCCACCTAAGTGGTTAAAAAAAACCACCATAAAGCAACAAACATGCTGCTCTCTCCACAGTATCCCAGTGCTAAGACCTCACAAAAAGAACGTATGTGATCTTCTCTTAGATGTACTAAGTGGGGTTTGTGTTTGCTTCAAATCTTAATCAGATATTTACTCAGGTATTACAAAGACTCAAGACTGCTTGGAAGACAAACACCATGAGTGAGCGCTAAGTATTAACAAAGCTTTGCGGCTTCTTTGGTGGCTACCCATCATTCCAATTTCAATGAATGCATCATGACCAGCACATGACCTACGAAAATGACTGATGATTAAATAGAGAATTAATGGCCCCATAATTTTAACTTTTAGGCTCCAATTTAGTTCACTACACAGTTGTTGTACAACATACTTATTTCTATTTCTGTTTGGCTTCCTCCTTTTTGCAGGTTTATTTATTTTATAAAAACATGCAGCAACCATTTGCAAGACTTCCTCAAAGTTTTGCGATGGCATCCTCACAGGCAGCTTTGGAGCAAGACTGCCTTAACACAGTACTGCTGCAGAAGAAAATTTATCACAGCCAAAGCCACTAAGAAGTTGGACGGAAGGGCCGATTTAAACATACTATTTCAAATAACATTTAATTTGAGATGAAGCTAAGAAATACTGAATTTTCCCCAGGCAAGTGCATCTCTCTCAAGGCAGAAAATAAGAAATAAACCACAGAGTCTACAACATACATCATTCAAAGGGCAATACAGGAAAGAGAACTTCTAAAAAAAGGAGCTAAAGATGTAATTCAAAGACTCAACGTGCAGTATATGGGGAAGTGTGGCTTTGGACCTCCATGTACGTGAAAACTTAAGATGCACTTGAATACTCAGAAGAGTTTTCCTCCAGAGCAGTTAAACTTCTCGAAATTCTAATCACTGGGATTACTGATTTTAGGTTTTTTTTCTGTTTTAATGCTCCTAGAACCAACCATCCAAAATATAAGCTCTGATATGATTTCCTCTACTTACATGGTTGAATGTAACCCAGTGATGACAAATAATGGCACCTCAGCTGACTCAAACACCTCTTCACTAGGGAAGGAGGCAATTTTTGTTTAACCAAGAATTAGCAGAACGTTTACCTTACAAGTCCTGTCTACTGATTTGACCAGACATCTACCTATGCACCAGCCCAAGCTACTTTCTAAACGATGAAGAAGATGGTGGCAGAGAAAACTAAAAAACATTAAATAAATTTCCCAGTGATAATACACACTACTCATATGAAGTTAGCAGCTTTGCAATACATCCTTACTCCTTACTGAGCTCCAGCAATGAAGCAATTTGCACTGGATTTTGATAATGTCTGAATAACAGCTGCATCACATGAGAGAACTGATGCAACAGTGACTTTCCAAGTAACATACTGGACTTGTCTCTGTCTTCAAGTTACTTTTTGCTCCTCTTAGGAAGTCCTCCTCTTCCTAATTTTCCTGCAAGTGATGATACCTATAACCTCAAGTTGTTTTCTAAATACATGCCAAGGTCATTCTTTCTGGAAGTGCTTATCCATCCAAAATAACTATCACTTACCTTTTGAACTGCTTTCCAATTTAACAGCCATTTTTTGTGTATCAAAGTGAGTTAGCAGTGTGTTATAGTTAACCTGACTCTTGCAAGATAAGGAAAAAGCTTACCATCCTGTACTTGGACAGTTTTTTCCCCAGTACTTTGAAAGATTGTACTACTACACAAATACAAAGATTGACCTCTATGCACCAATCCATGAGAGATCACAGCATCCTCTGGCTCTTAGAAAAGAGTACTTGTCTGTGGAATTAATTCCTCAGAGACTGTCTTTTTACCTAAACACAGCATAACTTCCCAGTATGATCAATAGAAGGACCGTTTATCCTCCTTTCTGTCCTCCAAAAAAGGCATTTAATTACAGTATGAGAAAATAAGCTCTGAAAGAAAGGTAAAACAACTCTCCTCTACTGTGATACAGTACTTTCTGGTTCACCTTGAGCTTGCATCTCCCATGTGCGTTGGGGCTACTTGTCTACGACAGACTTGGAAGAAAAATACTACTTCCAAATAACAGCTAGCCTTTTTTATAGACACTATGTATTATAATAAAAAGATGCAGGACATGATGACTGTTCAGCACATTTTCACAGAAGCTTAGCTGTCTTAATTGAGGAAGGCAAAACTCCCATTCAGCTTTAAATGAAGAGGCTGAAGTCAAACTACAGAAATCAAGGCTAAATATTTAGCAATACTAATACCCATTTCTAAACAAAGACACGGAAGCATCCTTTTCTACACCATAAAGGCTTCCACAGAAGATGTTTTCATAGTAGATATCCCAGTATTCATAGAAATGGTTACCTCAGCAGTTCTTAGCTGTACACTTGCTGCTTTGTACTCTGATTCTAGTCTGTTCTTCTCAGCAGCCACTGTAGTGCTCTGAAGAACCAAATCTGCTTTGAGGATGTTCAGTGATATGCAACTCTACATAGGAAAACAGAAAATGTTATTTTTTTCCACAAGAGACTCAAAACTGATATAATCACTATCAGGCTTTAGAGTCATAGCATACAGTCTCACACTGTGTTGAGCTCTTCAACACTGCTCTCTGTCAAATTCAATGAAAAAGAAAGGTGACTTACTGGTGACCCAAGCTCTTCAAGATGTATAGTCCCCATGTACTTTTAATCTGTGAGCATACACACATCACTTGCAACCAAACCATTTTACACCAAAAAAGCACATTCTCTTTCCCTATGCNCTCAGAGACAGAATCCAACAGGTGGATTTTGGTGGACTCCATAAGTCACACACAGAGATGGAAAAAGGTCAAAAAATAAACACATAAGATATATGCCTCTCTCGCTGACAATGCAAGATGACTGACCGGATGTACAGTGACTCCAGTGTCTTGTGTCTTAACTGCAACAGAGTGTGACAACAGAAGTAGGCTCTATTTTGGAAATTTCATAACAAACCAGAACCTGGTTTGACAATTTTGACATTAAAAAGGTTGCTTCTTTAAATGAGCGAGCCTCAGGAATGGTCTAGAGGCTTCAAAATCAGCAGTATATTCTTGACTGTGTGAACGGTAGCTTCAAGCCTCGAATTATGGGACATTGAGAACACCATTTTACCATCTTTTTTAAATAATTGGCATATAAATACAAAGGAATCCTCTCTCTTAATGAAAGGGAGGACAAGGTTTCAACTGTAGACCTAGGGGACCTGGCAGGATGAAGTTTTGAGAGTGTTAGCTTCTGACCGCAATAGTAAGCCAAGGTCTGAGACCTTTATTATTTGTCATTTCAAAACAAAGTTTCCACAGTATGAACTCGGACACAGGAATAAGTTTATTCGTTTCCAATCCACTTAAACAGTTTAAAAACAATTATGAGAGAAATAAACTGAAAAAAAAACCCCAGTCGTAATGAAAGGAGATGAAAAATGGAAAAAGTTAAGATTATCAAAGACAACAGTGCCAGAATCTGAAACAATGAAACAAGGCTGTTTCTGTCAATCGGTTGTTGACAGAATTTCCTTCTGTGGCAGAAGTAAGTATGCCTGAAATATACGACTACCTAATTTTTTATCACTTTAATAGCCTACAGGTAGTATAACTACAAAACCTATTGAAGAAAGTACAAAGACTCCTATAAATTTGAAAGCATTCATGAAGCTTGGTTTGGGGATGACCAGAAATGTATGGATTTCAACAATTTCGATAAAACATATAACAAAACATCTTTCTTGTATCAGACCATTTTCTTCGGTATGTACTAGCATATATTTCCTACAGCACACAAAGTGTGAAAATTAAGGTGATACAACTAAATAAACTCCTTATGTAATCAGTAACTATTTCAGGCAAATACCATCCATCCTCCCCTACACCCCTGGTATACTGAGAAATACACAGTATGTGTCAAATCCGTTTTCCTATACTGGGTGAAAAAGAGATTAAGACACTCCCTCAGGCAGGTCACACAGCAGTCAGTAAACAACTCTGGCTGCACTTTACAACAGCAACACACCTCGACAGTTTACATACTGGGAAATGGGCATCAAATACAAAAATCAAAAGCATATTCTAGAAATCCCTGTTTTAAATACAGAGCATTTGCACAACTTTTGAAAAGAGTTACTTTTCAGTACTGTTATTACCTGCACAAGTTCTGTAAAGTAATCAAGTAACCTGTAAAGTAATCATCAGCCTAAGCAACCTTTTTAACATGGCAGGTGTCTTCTGCCATTCTTTAGCATTTTCAAAATTGCTTTGGCTAGCTGACCCAAAGGTGATCTCTGAAACACTCCAATTGTTGCAGTCCATGCCTATCAACAAACAGAAACAGCCCACCCATGTGGAATGTTTTTTTTCTTTACTTACTATATAAATACCAGCAACTGAAGTACATTGAAATCAGCCTCACTTCAAAGGTAATACTCAACTCTTTTCAGGAGTAAGCAAAAAACACATTTCAACGTTAGTAAGGCACGGCAAAGGAACAACATACATGTTTAACGTGGTTGCAAGAATGGCACCATTTCTTGCTGAGTGCAAAAGCACAAGCAGATTCCCTTCGAACTAAAAGTAACTGTTTCTTGTTCCTCAGTTATTAAAAAAAAAACAGTAAGAAAATTCACTTTGTGGCAGCTCCCATTATTAGGGCTTAACAGGCTAAGCTAAAGCAGCAATTAAGTCCAGACTGTTTTCTTCTTTTTTGAGTTAAAGAAAACCTCAGGACATTGGAGCCTGAGACTTGAGTACTTTTCCCATCCTAGCCCTCTTCCACGATCATGGATCCTTACAGTTTCAGGTTGACTTTTCACATGACTAATGACTACTCTTTTTTTCCAATAGAAACAAAAAAAAGGAGATAATGAACTACGGTGGAAGGAACAGTTCACAGAATTATGCAGTATTCTGAGAACGTACAGGCTGAAATTGTTACACAGTCCATTCCTAGTTCATTCCTGTATTTACTTAATCAGACCATGGACTGTAAGACTTCAGTCACTGAGTCTAAATCAACACAAGCAAATGATCTACAAATCCAATCAATGACAGATGAACAAGTTCTCAAGTTCATAAAAGCTTCAAAAGATGTTTATCTTGAAGCAAATTAGCTTGTAAACATTTACAGTAACACATCTAAGTGTGGCATACCTCTTACTTAAGTTATAAGAATTGGAATTCTCACAATAGTGGAACATATACCAAGTTAAAAATACATACCTTTATGAGATGCATTAATTCAGTAACAAGTCTTGCTTTTTGGATATTTATTTCTTTGATCTTTACATTTGCTTGTTGAGATTCCTTCTCTAGGTTGATAGCATCTTGTTCCAGCTGTCTTAAACTATGGGAGGAATCAACTTGATTAATCCTGATTAAAATATATTGTACAAAAATACAAAAATTCTTAATCTTGGTGATGAACCAACAGTTGGCAAGAATAGGAATTTGTATACCTCAACATTCCAAACACATTAGAGGCATTCCTAAACTATGCACTTTAAACCTTAGAAATTCAAAAGAAAAAAAATTCATAAAGTCTGATTTTGGCTACTAAGGGCACCACTTCTTTACTTCTGTAAATTTCAGATTTAAAAAAAAAGATCAGTTTAACGATGACATTTTTCTTCTGCTGCTAGTTCCTTGCAATAATACAACATAGGAGAGTTGCTTAATTCTTGTTATATATACTAGTAAAAAAAATTGTGTCAACTTACTGCAGAAAACCAGTATTTTCACTCATTTTAAACCTCGAAACCTCATAATTATGAAGAACTTCATATGAAATAATCATCATGGGGTGGTTAGTGAGGGAATCTGGGGCACAGGTTATTT
>VYZW01056053.1:0-12389 GCA_013401315.1 Balaeniceps rex
ATCTATAAAGGGGGCTTATAAGAAAGACAGAGAGACTTTACCAGGGCCTGTAGCAACAGGACAAAGGGCAACGGTTTTAAACCGAAAGAGGGCAGGTTTAGACTGGACATAATGAAGAAATTGTTTCCACTGAGGGTGGTGAGACACTGGAGCAGGTTGCCCAGAGAAGTTGTGGATGCCCCACACATCCCTGGAAGTGTTCAAGGTCAGGTTGGATGGGGCTAGTGAAAGATGTCCTTGCCCACGGCAGGGGGGTTGGACTAGATGATCTTTAAAGGTCCCTTCTGACCTAAACCGTTCTGTGATTCTATGACTCTAATCCTGCCAACCTCTGGGTCATCTTCTGTGAACAAAAAAAAGGCAGAATTTCTCATGCTTCTCTGGCTTACGGAGGCAGCGACCACAGCCGTGTCTTGCAGGGAGAATCAGCAATCGCTGGTGTCTCACCTCCAGAGAGCTGACAGCCAACGGGAAGCCCGACACCAAAGAGGTGCCCTTGAGGAGGTCAGAGCAGTAGCTAACACCAACTGACAAAGAGGTACCAAAATAGCTAAAACAAGGGAAGAAAGTAAATAGGCACTGATTTATACCCTTACATCCACAGGAAGGGCTCGTACAGCAAATACTACATTAGGCAAAGAACAGCAAATCGTTAAATCCCCAAAACTGACGGACTCACTTGAGTGTGGTTTTCAATGAAACGATACATCATCATCTTTGTGGCCCGGGAAGTAGAAATTCCTCGAGGGCAGCAGAGAACCCAGCAGACTAAAAAGCCATTAACATATCCAGCATCATTTACTGTCCTGTTGGATGCTGATTACAATCCTGCTCAGCCAAGACACAAACACATTTCCACCTCGTCTCCTCGGCACAGCAAGAGCTACCTACACGGTGGGGCTGGAGATAACGATGAATTAAGCTTCCATTGTTCAACGAACTACCGCAGACCTGGGGGAAGGGGTTACAACCTGTATTAATGCTGTAGCCATACACTAAAGGTGATGATAAATTGATCACTGCAGAAATGGCTGCGGTAGATTAAGATGTTCCCATTCCTGGGTTGTCTGTGAAGAGGATCCCACACTCACAGCTGAAGAGTTCAAGTGAGCATTTCTCATGTGCTTCAGCACAAGAAGCTTGGGTTGAAAAGCTGCTGGAGAGGGCTCAGCCCAGGCTGGAGGACTCGGCAGCGCTGCAGACGAGGCGTGCTCAAAGGAACCGTGTTGTTGGATGAACTCATGGAAACCACCAGCTTTGCCACGTAGGTAGTGACCAACGGTGGAGGGACAATGACATCTCAGACCCCGGCAGGGTTTCTGCAGCTGGTGTGTCTGGTCACGGTCAAAGAATTAGGTGGGATTTGCGTAGAAATGTGAAAGCCTAAGAAAAAGGTGCATTTGCTTAAAATTTCTAGGAGTAGTAAGGCAAATGGACGAAGTGGTTTGTTCCAAAAGATAAGCAAAACCGCAATCTGGATATTAAAACAAAGTCATCAAAACAGATCTAATCAAAGCTCCTGGGCAAGCAACGTTTAGTGGAAGATGACCAAATCCTTACTTAAGAGATTTTAATTTTTTGAAGGAGCTAAGCACCAAAAGTTCTACTTCATGGAAGAGATGTGCATCTCAAATACTTTCCGTATAAACAAAGCACCCAATCTGACTGTCCAACTATAGGATTTACGTGTGAAAACAAGAGCATGTAATGGCATTTTTAGAAAAAAGGAACAGAAAGAGTTCTCAGATGTGAAACGACAAGCAGCTCCCGTATCAAAACAGTCCTTCCAGCACAGCCAAAGTCACCAGCAGACATGTGAAATCCCATCAACTGTTTTCTTCTCAACATATGCTTGAAACTTTTGTCTTTAGCGTCGCGCAGGTGCCTCTAACACACAAACATCTAACAGAAAGACGTATGTCAACATTACGGGAACAAAGACCAAATCAAATGACCAAATAAAAAAAAAACGGGGGGAGACTCAGTTAAGACTTGAATACCTTCAACAGGGTGAATGCTTTTAATGTAAACTTTTTTGCTAGTGACAGCTGGCTATAAAATCTTCATGACAAATATGAAAAGAAATGTGTTGGGGGCCTCCACGTGCTCATTCTAGCTTTTCTTCTAAAAAAAAAAAAACCACAAACCCCAAAAAACCCAAAAGACTCAACACTTCAGCATTTGTATTTGGCAACCTGAAGAGAGAACCACATCTCCTGTTACTGTGCCTGCAGGCTGGCCAGCAGAAGTACAAGCAGCCCAACCTGAAGACGCAATATTGCTGGCGGGTGTCCTCTGCAAAGTGGCAGAAGCTTCAGACCTCTCCCGGCACGTGGTCCACGGCCGTTGTCCTGTCTGTTCTCTACCAGGCAACCTAAAGAGCCTTTTCCAGTGGGCATGGTGGGGGTTCCTGGTTGGTTTGTGCTCTTTGCTTTTTAAAAGCAAGGCTTCAGGAGTGCCCCAATGGCTTTAATTCGTACACGGCGAGACAAGCCTGGGATTTCTTCTTTCTGAGTCCCCAAAAGTGCTGCGTGCATCTTTGTCTTGATCAGCAGGACTCCATTTCAAATACATGGCTGAAACAACATCCCTCTCTAAAACTAACAAAAGAGGTAGAAGAACAGATGATTTAGAAGCACGGTGACTGCCAAGCCCATCATCTGTGTCCTTCCCACCCCGCCAGCAGCCCCCGGGAAAAGGGAACGGCAAGGCAGAGGTTACGACTTCAAGGAAACTCAGCTACGGTAAATACCTCTCACGAGATACCATTTATAAAGTGTTGCAACACTTGAAAACGCTGTTAACAGCAGGAAATCTATTTAAAGTGGAAGGAATATGATCATTAAGGAATAAAGAGGGAGTTTCGGCTCAGCAAAGACCTAGGGCTAGGGTGGGGGAGGGAGCGTCTCGGCGATTGGATTTACATTTTTTCATCTCAAAGCCCCATCGCAGGATAAAGGGGATGGGAACTCAATCAGAGCAACCGGATTTCATGCCAAGCCAAAAAGTCCATTTGCTAGAGGAAAGAATGAAATTTAATAAGACAGATTTGGGGGGGAGGGATAAGGAAGGGCTGGGAGGTGCCAGGTGGGATGAAGGCAGGGCTCCCCCCGGCTCACTGCAGGGGCTAGCCCGTCAGTCCCCTAAATTAGGGGAAATCCAGAGCAGCCAAGGAGGCACCTCACCCTTAAAATTAATCTTGAACTCACTCTTCCTCCCCGCAACGATATCCAATTTCATAGTTAAGAATTTAACCCTTTACTTGCCTGGGCTGCATCTGTCAAGCTGCCTGACGTTAAGAGATGTCTCAGGCAAAGCCTGGCCTGCTGGGTGCGTGATTTGTACTGATTGCTTTGGAGAGGGGGGCAAAAAAGAAGAAAATAAAGAAGAAAAGCTGGGTACGGCCCAGCCTGCGGCATGCTCCAGCCCAAGACCCTCAGGCTGCAAGCCCCCAGCCTGGGCAGGTATTAATCGGCGCCTGGGAAGCAGGAGGTCGGCAGCGGGGAGAGCCCACCACCACCCTGCGAGGTCACCTCTTCAAAAGCTGAAGCTGGTCAGATACCGGAGAGAAAAATAAAGACATCTTAAGAGTCGCAGGAGTTAAGAATTTTTGTTTGTGTGTGACACGGCTTACCCGCTTCCAATCAAAAAGTAGCTGTTATGTCCAGAGGGAAAGGTGATCTCTTTGCGGTGAAAAATCCTGAATCCAGCTGTGCACTTATCAGGCAAAGCGCGGTTTAATAATTAACTCTGAGCAGCACTTCCAGCACTGGATGGGGGCTCTGCTGGCTTCTTACCGCTCACAGGCAGCCCCCCAGCTCCTCTCCACCCAGGCGACTCCAAGCTAACAGGACAGCGCACAGCAATACAGAAGTGATATTATTTCCAAATTTTACAACCATGCCTAATTACCGCCATTATCGCCCTCTACAACGACCTGAGAGGAGGGTGTAGCGAGGTGGGGGTCGGCCTCTTCTCCCAAGGAACAAGTGATAGGATGAGAGGCAATGGCCTCAAGTTGTGCCAGGGGAGGTTTAGATTGGATATTGGGAAAAACTTTTTCACGGAGAGGGTTGTCAAGCCCTGGACCAGGCTGCCCAGGGAAGTGGTGGAGTCCCCATCCCTGGAGGTGCTCAAAAACCATGTAGCCATGGCACTTTGGGCCATGGTTTAGCAGGCATGGTGGTGTGGGGTTGATGGTTGGACAAGATGATCTGAGAGGTCTTTTCCAACCTCAATGATTCCATGATTATTTGTGCTACAAATAGAAGACACCGCGGCAGAGAGCAAAGAGCCTTGCCCAAAACCACAGGTCAAACACCAGACAGCCAGACAGAACGGGGCAAGGGGGGATGTCTCCCCAGCTATCGCCCACCCCGGCTCCATCTCGGGCACCCAATTATCTCCCCTCCAGCCACCAAACCGATCAGGAGAGGACATCTAGAACGGGGGCACCGACATCTCCAAGCCACTGCAGCCCCTGCTGCAGCGATCATCCCACCACAGTTTAGGGAAGCAGCCAACTCAAGAACAGAAACCAGGTGGCCAAAGCAGCCTATGGAGGACATACAACACCAGTAGCTTACTGGGACCAGTATTTACACTGCACTGAAGAGGAGCATAGGAGCAAGCCACGCTCAATCCAGAAGCAAATATCCCATTTTCCATTGCGCTCCAGCCAAAACCAGCTCCGACGCAAAAGTGTCTTGCAACACCAGCTGTCTCAGACAGGGAATTGTGATACAAGCAATATAAAATTTCATCAGACAAAAGCAGCCGTAGTGATATATGTAATTTTTGCCTTACAGCATGTCAGCTGGAAGCTGGTTTTCCAGGGGAATTAGCAGGGGTACAGGTCCTCCCCTTTCCTGCGTACTCATGGTCCACAGCAGTAAGCACTCCCAGTCTTGATGGAGAGAGGCTGCAACTCCCGCAGCCGTACAGTAGCTACAGCCAACCCATCATCCAACTGCTACTTGTGTTACCATTTTGTTCACTTCTAAATATATTCTACTCTCTTTCCAAGTTACCACTCCATTACAACAATTTTCCTTTAAGATATTGCCGGCTGTGGACAAACCACAGAAGCGTTCAAGTTGTTACATGCGTCGGCTAGTAAGAGCTACAAGGACGCTGAGTACACACTTCTTGCTCTGGAAGTTGTAGTAGCCCTTGACATAAACCACTTTGCTTTCCCAAGTTTGTGACTTTTTAAATTCTCTAGTTATGGACTCAATTCACCTGATCAACACCGCAAGACAGCCTACAGCATAACACTGACTTACCAAAACCACCGATTATTCTTTAGCACAAATCCTTCGCATACCATTCTGCCACCGCAGCAATTAGCCATCCAATTTTGCAAAACATATTGAGAAAGCGCAGTTGATTCAGGCAATAATTTCATCTTTACGAGCTTTTAAAACAACTCTCGTAGCTACGAATGCAATGCAGGCTGCCTGCACATCTCATGTACGGAAAACAATCCAAAGGATGCCAAGGACAGAGAAAAACAGTGGCTTTTGCTTTCAGCTGTCTCGGTAATTAATTCCGCATGAAGAGGTGCTCCAGCAAAAACCACCTCCATGACAAGTTTAAACATTTTCCGCCAGAGGAAAGAAGAAACAGAGACCTGCAACCTTACCTCTATCTTCCCGAGGTGAAAGATGGTTCATGGGAAAAACTGGATTCTTCAGTTAATTAAACAGCAAAACAACAGAATCCTAGAGCCTCAGCAAACGCAGGCATCGACCTTCCATGGGCAATCTTCACAGGAACTCTTCTGATAGGGGACCACCATCAATTACTGAGTCCTGCGGAGGAAAAGACAGTTTGCCTGCATTATCTTCCATTTATCTTTCTGAATTATTATTCACACAATGCAATTTTCAGTGTTTTAAGTAGAAAACCAGCAAAGTTGAGGTCAACTATTAATTCACAGCAGCATCATTAATAGCTTGCTGACCTTCTCAATACTATCAATTGCAAGGTATCTTCTTTATTTCATCGGAAAAGAATTCATCAAGGTTCCTCCAGCTTTAAGCTACTCGGGGAAATAAAGTAAATGAAAGCTTAATACTCCAACTGATACATTTTTTTTAAATTCTCCCCCCTCTCCCTCTTTGCCAATGCCACTCCTAAGAAATAAAGATTACCCTCCAGAAAAACACAGCACAGATCTAGTAGCAAATCTGCCACAGCGAGACAGCATCTACGCAACACGGGAGATAAAAACTAGCACCAGAAAATTACAGTTGGTGTTTACAGCCAACAGGCTGCAGACCACCGCCGAACTCATAAAACTCAAAGATAATGAGATCCTTCCCTGCCTCACAAAGGCACAGATAGTAAATTGTTGTTGTTACTGAGCATTAAGCTAGAAGCGGATCAAGGGGATTTCTCCCGTTCCTCCTCTTCCGCAGACTTTCTGTATCGCCTTCGATAAGCCAGGTAGCCTCTGAACCTGAGACGAGCATAATTATTTCTCTCCCGAAGCACGTACGCCATAAAAAGATACCAAGACTGCAGCATGTCCATTTTCTTCAGCTATCCCCTCTCCTGTAAGTCATACCAGGCTGAACTTTGTTCCTCTCCAGCCGAATGCTACGATGTCAGCTAATCTGTAGCTTGCAAATACCTTGCTTGGTTGAAAAATTTAAGTTCCTAAAATAGGGCTCTTCATATTGTGATGCGCTGCCTGAATTCTAATGAAAAAGTCAGTCATTTAAAAAAAAAAAACAACCATGGAAACACTGAGATGAGCTTCATAATCTTTCCTCCAAGCCACTCCGCACATTGCAGTTTCTATAGCCAAGCTTGCTACCCACCCCATCAAATGCTCCGAGACAGAAGTCCCAATGTTGCTTTTGAACTTTTATTGGTAGTAGCTATAGGATGCAATTCATCTTCATCAACCCTAGACACCTAAGAGCTGGTTGGAAACCAGACCTGGTAATTGCAGGGTCCCTCTGCAGTCAATAAACAGGTCCACGAATCTCCCCTTGGAGATGCTGGATGGAGATGTCTGCAGGTCCTCAGCAGCCCAGCCGGCCTCAAAGGCTGGCTGCTGCTTCAGCCGATCATGTCTGGCCCTGAGGGACCATCACGTTAGGAGTCCACATTAAATTACTTCCAGGATGTGTCTATTTTCTTTCTTTCTCTCTCTCTCACAGGGTTACTGGGATTACTGGGTTAAATTTATACCTCTAAATCCGAGCATCTGAAGTTAGATGAGGGGAGTACTATCATCAGTTCTAAACCTGCTTGTCCCCGTCGCCGCTCTTGCTATTACAGAAGAAATTACTTACATGGACAAGGTCATTAGAATGCTGTCTTAATAATGCACCTGTCATTAGCAACACAAGACTCTTGTAAGTCACTCGTTGCAATTTATTCATGAAAAATCAAGTAGGCAAAAGGAGGGAGGAAACCTCAGAGGGCAGCATCATCTCCAGGGCACTGGCAAAGCACAACTCCAGAAGCTTACGGATCCGCATCCGAACAGAGAGGTGCGACTACAGCACATCCCGACGGGAGACAGGATGCCTGCCTTGTCGAGCATCCATTTTTATACACACGTGCATGTCAGTGAACGCAAAAGATGCACAAGCTGCTGTATTGCTCAGGCTTCCAGTCTGAAAGTTGCATTTTACCAGTAGGAGACGGTCTTTGAATTTCTAAATAATATACATATCCCAGCTGCTTCACTACCCCTACAATAAACAGATGAAATGATGCTAAGGAATGAATGTTAAAAACAGAAAAACATAAATAATAATGGAAACTTTAAGAATATGTTTCCAGACTCCTGGGGCAAGGTGTGCATCTGGGGGGATTCAGCTCCCGAAATTAAAAAGGGAAGATGTTCCTGTTTTAAAAAAATAGAAATACTTATCTCAACCTGGCTCTCATGAAAAGGAAAGCAACAATCAGAATAAAAAATATCTAGAACAAAGAGAAGAAAAACTAAATATTAAAATACATCAGAAAAGTAGCGATATGAAACAGCAAGAGAAGCAAAATGCAGTGAGAGGAACCACAATACTCACAGGTTTGAGCGTATCAGGTTATAAAAATCACTTTAGGAACAGCAAATTCCAGCAACAGCTGAGGACCGTTACGGTACAGAAACAGAGCAACCACCAGCAATATTACAGGAACGGCAGAAGAACGCAACAAATATTTCTGTTCGTTAATTAAGAAAGAAACCAGACGGCATGGTCATGTCGCAGGAAACATTTTCTATTCCAAACAGCAATGCAGGCAGATGCGAAACAACAGCTAACAGAGCTGGTCGCTTTTAACTCAGGAGATCTTCAGCTGCATCCCAGTGGCTTTAAGAAAGCTGGAGAAGAAACCCTCTGGACTAGTGATTGTAGCTTCCTGCGAGCGTTACCTTGGGAAGTTTGAGAGCATTGTGCAGGGTCCTGCACCTGGGTCGGGGCAACCCCCGGTATCCATACAGGCTGGGGGATGAGGGGATGGAGAGCAGCCCTGCGGAGAAGGACTTGGGGGTACTGGGGGATGAAAAGCTGGACATGAGCCAGCAATGTGCGCTCGCAGCCCAGAAGGCCAACCCTGTCCTGGGCTGCATCCCCAGCAGCGTGGCCAGCAGGTCGAGGGAGGGGATTCTGCCCCTCTGCTCCGCTCTGCTGAGACCCCCCTGGAGCCCTGCGTCCAGCTCTGGGGTCCTCAGCACAGCACAGACATGGAGCTGTTGGAGCGGGGCCAGAGGAGGCCACAGAAATGGTCAGGGGCTGGAGCCCCTCTGCTCCGAGGCCAGGCTGAGAGAGTTGGGGCTGTTCAGCCTGGAGAAGAGAAGGCTGCGGGGAGACCTTAGTGCGGCCTTGCAGTGCTGAAAGGGGCCTAGAGGAAAGATGGGGACAGGCTTTTTAGCAAGGCCTGTGGTGACAGGACAAGGGGTGATGGGTTTAAACTAAAGGAGGGCAGATTTAGGCTGGATAGAAGGAAGAAATTGTTTACGCTGAGGGTGGTGAAGCCCTGGCACAGGTTGCCCAGAGAGGTGGTGGAGGCCCCATCCCTGGAAACATTCCAGGTCAGGTTGGACGGGGCTCTGAGCAACCTGATCTGGTTAAAGATGTCCCTGCTCCCTGCAGGGGGTTGGACTGGATGGCCTCTACAGGTCCCCTCCAACCCAAAGCATTCTATGATTCTATGACTGAAGGACATGCTGTTGTGCCAGTATTTGAAACGCCTGAGCAGGATGACCAGGCTAATAACAAGCTATCGGTCCAGCTTACATCCCAGGAAGACAAGGGAAATGCTGGTATAAAACCTAATCAGGAATTATAGGAAGTAAATATCTGATGTCTATCAACACATAGGTCTTAAATCAATTGTATGTGTTTTTATTAAGGCTACAAGATTGGCTGCAAACTGTAACAGCTCTGATGCAACGTACTTAGAGTTCGTCAAATCATCTCACTTTGCAAAGTATGATTTCTCAAGTAACTGGAATTACATTACATAACATGGAATATATTAAACCAATTAATAATCGGCCAAGTGACAAGTCATAAAATATAACTAGATCACCATCAATCACGTGCCGGTACTGAAATCCCAGAAGGAGCAGTTCTTGCGCCCTACATTACTCATCCTCCTGCAAGCCACGAGCAGAAGCCAGTGCAGCTCAGAGTCGCACCGACTCTGAGAGCTGCAGATCGCGAAGGACACGACATATGGATCTTTTACCAACCCGACTACAAGCAAAGACCTTGCACATTTTTATCACCAAACACAAACTTGCATCTGGGAACAGAGACCCTTCCCAATCCAGATGGGATGTAACAGAGGAGGGACACAGCAGCAGCCTGCTCAGTGCAAGAACAAGGGGGCAAGAAATGAAAGTAGCAGGTGGCAAGTCCAAAACCAAACAAGAGATGGCGGTTTCTTCACACACGACCCAGCTACGTGGTCTAGCTCCTTGCTGCAGGATGTTGTGCACGCTAAACATCTGCACGAGCTCAAGGGAAGACTGGCTGTGTCACAGAGCAGACACCCATGATGGTTACTAATAAGATGGACATCATGTCTGGCTAGGCAAGTCCTGGAGATGTTGAAAGATGAGAGGCTGGAGAGTTAGGAGAATGTCGTAGAGGGTCTGCCCAGTTCTCACATCCTTCTGGGGGCTCCACTTTTAGAAACAGGGTGCAGATCCATCAATGTTCTCATATTCTCACCTAAGAGTAGAAGAAACTGTCCTTTGGAAAAGATCTCAGGACCACCAACCGCACACGGCTCCCCAGTGCATCTCCCTTTGGCAACAGCACTGCGTGGTCCACGTGCATGAAAAACTCCTGAACTCGGGAACTCAACCCACTATCTCAAATACAACTGAACTCAGGGAGGTCCTACAGCCCCTCGTGCAGGTGACCATATCAGATACTATTTATTAACAACCTCTCCTTTTCCAGAGATGGTGAAACCATGGCTTTTGAACCACAAGCAGCCTACAGGCAGCCCCAGAGTCACTCCCGGACTGCAGTGCAGTTGCACAAAAGTAGTAGGGTGATGTTGTCCTAGGGTCATCGGATGATCTGAGCCCACATCAGCAGAAGAAAGCAGGTTTGAGAGGCAGAGAGAAACACACGCCTCATTTAGAGAGCACCAAAGATCTTCCAGGCATAATTCCCTGGCAGAACCGCTCCATCCCCTCAAGCTCTTCCCTGTCCCACATGCTTTCTTGTCCTCAACCATATGAAGATTTTGCTAAGCTTTCCCAGGTCATTACTACACAACCTGTCCACAGACCACTACCTGTAGCCCATAAATCACAGCAAGAAGCCAAAGGAGCTGGATCTTGGCTTTTCTTTCCAAACCGTAATACCTTGCGGCAACAATAAAAGACACTTTACAAGTGCTATTATGCACAAGCTTTCAGTTTAAGATGTAGAGAGATCTGGAGGACAGAGAAAAGAAATAAGTATCCATAGATTACATACATCAACAGTCCAGGATATTTTTCTCTTTCAGCAGAAAGCCTTTTAATTAGTAGGAATATGCACTTAGAGATTTCCAACATAAAAAACCCCAAGCCCTTTCACTAAAGCTTGCATTGACTGCTGACCTTTGCTCTTCTGTTTTCTTCCCAAATCCTGTATTCAGCATTTTTTGCTCAAACTATTGACAACTTTCACTGAATGGTTTGAAGTCATTTGCTTTAGGCGCATCCATGTTTTTCCCCCCAACAAAGCATCAAAGTTGGGTTGTCCCCTGCAACGCAACAAAGCGGAAAGAAGAAATATCCCGTACAAATCGATGGATTGGACCTTGGTTTTAAACAGTTGAAGCTGAGGGCAAGAAGCGGGTTATCCACGATCTTGTTAAGCACATCCTCTGAAGCTGCTTTGAGCAAGGTTCAGACCAGATGACCTCCTCACACCCCTTCCACCTAAACTATCCTGCACTAACCACAGCAGATTCAGCGTACCAAAAGTTCTCCTTATCCCATGAAAACGTATTCAAACACACACAGGAGAGCCTGCTGTGTTGCTGAACCCATCAGTCCTTCCACCTGTATGTCTGCTTTGAAATTCTACCGATCAGTTGAAAAATCAGTGGAGGGTATAAGGAAGCTAAATCCTAGCACGGTGTTTAGGCTCAAGGCTAAATTTATTAGCTCAATGCTAATATATTTTTGAGGAAAATATATCCACTAAACCATTTCAGACATTCCAGCGACCAGAAGAAACAACTTCCTGTCATCCTTCATCCGAGCTAGATCTCACCCAAAACCTTTCATCTTTGGCTTACTACAACATTTCCCAGTCCCTCGAAGTCATGTGCTTTCTACCGCATCTTCAGCCATGGACCTCCAGGGCACAAACGCTTTGCAGCTGAGTTCTCACACAGCCCGTGACAGACCGAGCCACGCCGGCACCTTTGAAGCGGTCATCATTTAGCATGTGAAACATGCATCTTTCAATACCTCCCTTGTTATATTTTACTTAAGGCTCTAAATATTTTATCGGTGACTGTTTAATATTAAAATGCATCAACAAGGGTCCATTGAGCCAGGACCAGAATCAGCATTACTCTCTTCACTTGATGACTGGGCTCCAGACCTGCAACGTGAAGACAACCATGAACATAGCTCTGGGTTTGTCCAACCTTGGCCCACGCTGTGACCGTAGGATCCTCTCCTGTCTTCCAGCTGCAAAAGTTTGTTCCATTTAGCCTAGGTAATCAAAGCTAATAAATTATACCCAACTATAAAAAGCAAGTGGAAAAGAGGAGGGATTTAATGTTTATTGTATGTTGACAAAATCCATAATTTAGTTACTCATTTTTCATTGCTGTTGCTATATATAAAAAGGGCACACTACAAAGTAGAATCACAGAATGGTTTGGGTGGGAAGGGACCTGTA
>VYZW01056072.1:0-26950 GCA_013401315.1 Balaeniceps rex
TGCAGCCCAGGATAGGGTTGGCCTTCTGGGCTGCAAGCGTACACTGTTGGCTTTGCGAGTCACAACATCGGTTTTGCCTGAAGTCTTCCCTTGAGAGGAGGCACGTGTCTCCTCTGACCCTAAAAATGTGCTGTTTAAGCAGCAGATGGCTTTTCACCACTTGTGGTTGGGGGATAGAGAAGTGACAGTACCTGGAATGATTAAGAAAATGTTAGGATAGCTGAAGTGAACCTCTCTTTCGGTGCAGTACTTCAGCGACTAACAGAATACCAGACGAAGAGAGCTGCCTAAACACTGTTTGCCTGTAGAACTACTGTGCTCTATTACTGGATTTACAAAGGAGGAGAGTGGGTAACAAACGAACGCCACTGTTCAGCAGCTGCAATGGACTGCAGCTGCTCTCAGAAGTCAGGGGGATTCCAGGTTTAGTTTTTATAAAATCTTGGAATACTGAAAAATGTAATTATAAGGATCAGTTCTTGGGCAGGGCCTGCCCGTCACCGCCCCTGGCAGAGCAGGGCCTGTGCCTCAGGGTATAGCAAAACTCTGCTAGCACCATGGTGAGTCGGGGCACACCTCTGACCCCTGCCAGCGCACTTCTCCTTGCTGTCGCACCGTCTGTTTTATGCTTGGCTCTTCAAGCCGTCTCTCTTCCTGAGCCGGGCTCCTTTCTCCCCATGGGTACATGGTGCCAGGCAAGGGCAATGTCTTCTCTGTCTTCTGTTCGCTGACAGGGCTGGGAAGAGCACCTCTGCCGAGGGTGGGCTTCCCCTTCCTTCTGCTCACCCTCCCCAAAGCAGGGAGGTTGGTTAACCCTGCCCCAAGTGCTCCTCTCCCTCCATCTGTCAGTGCCTCAGCTGCCCTCTCCTGCCCCCTGAAGCAACTGGGCTGAGGAAGAGGACAGTGCACGCTCTCCCCTCTGTGTGTACCAGGGCTGCGCTCATTCGGCTCCTGTGGAGCACAGAGCTGGCAGGGCTGCCATTTCCCTTTCAGGAGTACGACTCACATGTGTCAAGGAGAAAAAAAAAAGCTCTTGGAGGTGGCCAAGATAGAAAGGGCAGGGCTTGTGCAGGTCTGGAACCCTCCTCTGGTCACCTGCCCTCCTCAGAGCCGAAGAGGAAGCAGAAGGCAGGCTGCAGTGTTACTGCGCCCTAAGAGCTGCAGCTCCTGCTGCTGGCAGAACTCCTGTCCCTGAAGGAATGCCACACAGCAGGACTGGCAGCCCCAGCCTGCCTTTGCTAAATAAGGCTCTCCTGTGAGCATACAACACCCAAAGAGAGCAGCTATTTAGCAGCTGCACCGGCTGAAAGCTTTTCTTTAACTGTGCTGTGAAGGCCCTAAATGTGCTAAAGGAAAAAAAAAAAAAAAAAGGTGCTATGAAACCACAGCGGAGCTGTTAGAGGTGGATGTTGTTTGTGAAAAGAGTTTGGAGAGATGCAAACTGAACCAATGCACAGAAACAACTGTTAAGAGCAGCTTTAATAAAATCTGTAGTGATTCAGAAAAACAGGTCTTATCACTGAAGGTTTTTGGTAGCAGATTAAGCCAAAGTGCCATTTAGGGACAGTACTTGAAGCTAAGAATGTATTTCAGGACTTTGTATCTAAAAATACATAACATTACACCACCATCGCCATTTCACCGCTGCCTCTGACAGGGGAGACGGGCTGAACAGAAAAGGGTAAGATAATCTCTACAGACTGCACTCCCCAAGAAGAAGTATATTACAGTAGTTTCTGAGAGAATACACTCCCCAGGAGGAAAACAAAAATACATATATATTACATAAAGAATATCCCACTGCAAAAAAAAAAAAAAAAGGCAAACTGTACACATTCGTTTCATCCTTAGCTACGGAGGGTCGCTAATCGCGACTGCATTGCTTCAATGTCTTCCTCCTCGTCAACAGCAGCGGCCGCTCCCATGGGTTCGGGCTCCGGAAGAGCATCTGTGACTTTACTAGGCGCTTTGCCCAAGGCCCCTGCAAACAACAAACAGGCCCATTAGCACGCAGTATGTCTTCATTTAATAATGAGCAGCTTTCAGGTATTTAAAATAATTCGCCCTGTCGCTTTCGGTAGAGGTCACACACAAGAACTGCTGGACTGGGTCAGCCTGGGCCCTTGGCTGCCGCTCCCACCGCCCACCTGGCAGGAAGGGAGCTGCTCCCGGCCAGGAAACGGGACAGAAAAAAAGCAAAGCGGGATGTGAGAAACAAGAGAGGGCGACAAGGCAGCAGCTGGCGCAGGGCAGGAGCTGGGGAACTGCACTTTCTGCATGTTACAGCCAAACACAGCTCCAGGACTTAATTTGTCACACCGCGTCACAAGAAATTCAGGTAAGGAGCATGCTAAGTGTTAGCTAAGTCAAATAACTAAACCAGTAGATCATTACTTCATGAGCTGTAAGGCAGAAGTTGGGGGTTTTGGGTTGGCTTTTGGTTTTAGGGTTGGAGGTTTTTTTTGTTTGTTTTGTTTTGTGTTTTTTTTTCCCCCCAACAACTCAAGACACTGACAGCATTTTACAGCCAGGAATCACAACACAGCTTAAGACTTAAGGCAATGCAGCCGAGTTTATTTCCTGGCTTCATTAATAATAGCATATCTAGTCCATCATATAAATTGCACCTCGTTAAGAGGATCCACTGGACAAACACTGATCTGTTAAAGCCGCAGTTACAGAGCTGCGCAGACATCGGCTGATGCGTATTACTTATGCTTTACTGAACTGCGCCAGCCTTCTCAGCCAGCATTCCCCGAGGAAGCAGAGTCTGTCAGAGCGCTCTGCCTACCAGCAAAGACGCCACTGGGAGAGCGCCGTTACGTCAGGACAGATGAAGATTTAAATTGCTGCGTCTTATTGAACAGAGCAAACACACACAAACTCACCAGCTGTAATTTCAAAAAGGATTTTGTCAATTTCCATCTCGGCTTCCTCTTCCATTTCCTCCTGATCCTCTAAGCTTTCAAAGGTGTCCTCCAGCATTTCCTCTATAATACCAGCCTAGGAGAAAACAAAAAGGCAGTGCGTGATGCCCTTGGAAAGGGCAGAGTAAGGGGACGCACTTCCTACTTTCGAGTTCAAGTTACGCCTATCCAGGCATTTAACAACCGCTCGCTCCTGCTCAAGCCTTCCTGCTCAAGGCTATCCTGCTGGGTGAACGTTGGCCAGCACACCTGCCTGCAGTTTAAGCACATATCCGTACAACCGGTGCACAGGAAAAGCAGTAAGAAAACTGACTATTAAATACACGCGTTGTCACTTTGAAACCCTCGAGCTATTATTCTTTCTTGTTGCTTGTCTAAACGCTGACAAGGCAGCTTGCTACAAGCATGTGAAATGCAACTGTAAACTTCAGTCATGAAGCATAAATTGTGTAACACGCTATAAAATTAGTGTTTGACACGTGTTCCCTTTTTTCTACCTGTGTTTGAAAATGTTCCTCTGCAGGGCCTGCAACCTAGATATGGACAAATTGTTCTGGTACATAATGGTAAAATTATTAAGAAATAAGCTGATCCGACATACAGTCTAGAGTGGTAAGAGGGGGAAAAAGGCAAAACAACTTTGGTAGTTGAAAAGATAATAGCCATGATAGAGAATCACTACGCTTTGAAATCAGAGCACTTCCATCAGATGGAGACACCAAGCTAGATGTTTTAAACCCAGTATCAGAATAGTCATCTTGCCTAAGGCAGGACTTTCAGCTTCCCACTCCACAACAGGCTGCGGCGGGTCTTTCTTAATGAATGTTTTCACCCCTTGGAGCAGGAAATTCAGTCTCCCCAGAACAGGCAGAAGCTGGGAGCTGTGGGCGGCCACTGGGCACAGGTGTGAGCCCTGCTTCGGGGCCCCGTCCCCCCACCCTCAGGACTAGGGTGACCAAGCTGCTCTGTATGGGGGCCGCTCTTCCTTCCTTCTTCCATCCTCAGCCTGAGCAGCTTTTTGCAGCTTCAAGCTTTACACCAAACGTGTTGCAGGTATCACCGAGTCAGCGTTTTCCCCGCATACAGTAACTTGCTAGAAAGTCCCCAGCTATTAACGTGCTACTTCAATTTCTGCTCACACAAGCCCTCTGACCAAGGGGCCACCTAAGCAGTTGCACAGCACGCCAACGACCACCTCTTGGTCACCCAAGTCTCATTTATGTCATAGATCTTACCTTCATCATCTCTTTGGACAACTCCCTCATCGTTGCTTGGATTTCAGGGATTTTTACCAGATTTTGCATAGCTTTCATGACCTCTGTGCTCTTCTGCAATGAGCCTGCTACTCTCAGGACAGCTGTGAAGGAGAGGCATGGAAAAGCCTGAACGATCCACGCACCACCAAAAGCAAAGGAATTATATCTACACGGGTAGACATTTGTTCGCATTTAGGCAATTTAATTAAAAAAAGAAACGGGCATCCTGCTTCTTCATTCTTGTATACCTTCCTGGAAAAGCTCAACTCCTACCCATATAGGAAAAAATAAGTTTCTGGCAAAGATACCAGTCCTGAATGATTAGCTGGAGCAATCCAGCTTGCCTGCAGAGAGATTTCAACCCACTTGCACTCCTGTTCATAAAGAGATCCCTGAGGAGTGCCTGCATCTGCCCCTCAGCAGCCAGAGGTCTTGCTGAGGGTTTCACCACTGGAGCTACAGTCCAGCTCCACGCCTGACCGCTGACCAGACCAGTGACCTTCCGCCTGACACTGAGCAGTGGAAACTAACACTGGCAGAAGTTCTAGTGCAATAGTTTCACAGCAAACAGTAAGCTAGAAAATTAATACTGAAGCAGATAAGCTGGAAACGTGTCGTTTAAACTGAATTTAACAATACTCTTTCCAGAGGCTATTCCTAAAAGCTCTTCTCATATATGTTCATATACCAAGATCAAAATGCAATAATTAAGGGTACTTTGAGGTTCTTGAATTGTGCCATCTAACTTCGCAGCTTCCTAGCCATGGAGAACTTACCTGTTTGTATATAAAATGGTCACTCCTTAATGAAGCAAAACGAAGGTACAGCATATATTATTTCTCATTTTAATACTTAATTTCTTTAAGAACGTTACACTTGTAATGTTAACAAACTAACAGAAGTCTTGCCTTTAGCGGTCATTTCCCCAAGATGAAGCAAGTGAATACAAACCCCCGACTGAATTCTAGATTCCTTCCTATGGCTTGGGTAAGTGTATCAGAACACTCCCAGTAAGACGAAGATGCTGGTAGCGGCAATAAGGCGTTTTTCCTTTTAAAGGACACCTCAAGCTGCAAGGATGGCCTCTGCTTCCCCTTCCTGAATGAGGTACATGGGGAGCCGCATTTGACCTACTGTAAGGTTACACTTAAGGTTCACATTGCAACTCCTGATTTATCACTCATCCAGTGTTAAAATCTACCAGCAACTAGCTTGGATAATGCCGGGGTGGGGGAAAACACTTTGACATTTCAGTGCACGTTAGCCTCTACCAAGTCTTCCCGTCTTTCATGATTTCTGCTCTGTTCTTGTTGCAGACTGGAACACGCTAAGTTATGGAAAATACTGCAGGAAGCCTATTACAACAGATTTCTGATGCGGATGAGGAATGAGGGAAATACGGTGGTACCGGGGGAGCACAAAGGACCAAGCAGGATTTACCGAGAGCTAGGTATTAAGCCACAGGGCAAACCAATTCATCCATATCAAGGAAATCAAACACTGCCTCCCCGCTCCATTTAGGACTTAGTAAGCGTCCCAAGACTCTTGCTAGAGAAACAGTAACTTACAAGATGAAGGGAATTCTACTGAAGGAAATAAACCTCACGTAACAGATCCTGTCAAAATCAGTAACAACAACAGGCTCCACAAGGATACAGGGATATTAGGCACGCACTCAAACTGTTTAGGAACGCACGCTAAAAACGTGCCCCACATTACTGGAAGAGAGTTCTGTTTCAGAGCACGTGATTCTCATGTCACTGCAACCCTGAGGCTCTGAGGAAGGGTGTTAGATTACCTGTTGAGCAGCTAATCAGAGGAAACACAGAGAGCCAGCCAGGATCTAGGGAACAATGAGGGGCAGGAAGCCTGGGAAGCTAAACGGGAGCTCCCTGACTACTCCAGAGCCCAGGGTGGGAAACCCATCCAGACAGGGCAGTGGGGAAATGGTCTCCAGAACACCCTGCAGCCTGAAGGGGGTTACTGCCTACAGGGATGTAGGACTCGGCAAGGCATGTGGGGGAAAAGAGCATTTTTTGAACTGAAAAAAACTTACTATGGAATCTTTTAAGGGGATTGCAGGAATGTGATTGAACATGAGAAACTTTTTACTGCATGTTCAGGGGAAGGACTGAAAGTGGAGAAAGGGACAGATGAAGGGAGACCAGGGAACACCACAAACCTCAGGGGCCTATAGGTCCCGGTACCAGCAGCTCAGGCAGAGGAGAAGATCTGGGGCCAGTTACCAGATAGCTGACCAGCTTAGACTGAGTGCCTGAGAGCAGCTACAGAAACAACCCATATATTGTGCGTGTGTGTACATGTATATGTATTCTACTCAGGCCTCATCAGCTGAAGAGGAAGACCAGGACTGAGCTGTCAGCGCTGTTCATGTTTGTATGAAAGCTGCGTGTGTTTACATGGGTGCTGGTAAAGGCACTGTTGTGAGCATGTGTGGGTGCGTGTGCCTACTGGTGCTCAGCCTGGCTGGATGCGGGGACGTGGACCTGCAGCAGCCTCACACTGCCGGGCCCGCGACGGGAGGAATTTCCCTGTGTCCTGAAGCCCACTGGAATAAGGTGCCTTTCACAAGAGCAGGACTGCTTCCAAATTCAAGCTCTGCCTGTGTTTGACCTTGGTTCTGAAAATGGAAACCCAGACCTCACCTCTAAAGCTAGAAGGGCTCAGAAGTTGTTCTTACCAAGCTGGTTCTTCATCCCCATGAGAACAGAGTTCATGTGAGCTTTGGATGCATAGAGTTTGCTTACAGCCTTTCGAGAGCGGATCAGTTCCTTTGCCAAGATCACACACACATCTTTCTGACCCTTTTTGGCAGCATCCTTTATTGACCGCTTCACCTTCTCCTCTTCTCTCTGGATATCTGGAGTACAGAAAAACACAGCAAATAGCAACAAACTGCTAAGGACTTGGAAGAGTCATTTGTTGGGGTGTATTTTCAGACCCCCTCTGTTACTCAAAGACCTTGTTCTAGTCTGATTTACATGTTAGCTGATTAATTCAACTAAATATTAATAGGAAAATTCTCATTACTAAACATCCAGCTCTGTAATTTCCTTTGCAGTTAAGAGTACTGTAAAGGACTGTCCAGGAATATCACGGCATGAAGCTGCACTGACTAAGACAAATTCTTAAGCAAAAAAGGTCCAGTAAGAACAAAGCACTCTGAAATGACTACTTGACTTACAACTTCAGAATAACTTCCTGACTATTAAACTGGCCTGAAATAAATATATACTCACATATATAATATATACACACACAGTTTAAGATACTGTACTGATTTGCTGCTTACAAGATTACCTCTTTTGTGTTTGTCAGCAGATAGCCCCACTTCACCAGGAAGGAACAAAGCTGTCACAAGGAGTTTAAAACTAGTAGTCTCAGAAGACAGACAGGCTTTTTACTAGCAAAACTACCTGCAGACTACATTCAAAGCTTAACCCATATGCCCACCTTCAAATGAATTTGCGGGCTGTTGCAGGCAAAATAGTCCTCACTGTTTCTAAATCCCCAAAATGTGGTTTTTTTCTGAAAAAAATACATTCAGAAAGATTGTAGAAGGCTGATCTCACAGAGGCTAGAAAGTTTTAGATACGCGCTGCCTTCAAAAAAAAAAAAGCATCGCCATTTATACAGTGAATTTGTAAGGGTGTGTCCACAACTTTAAGAGTTACTTAGAACCACAGATTTGTTAATTACCGCCAAAAAAAGCCTTCATCCTTGCAGATAGACTTAGTTATTCCCCCCATCAGGCACAACCCACTGAGCCTCAACTGGAAACCCAGCCAAGCCTATATTTGTACTTAAAGAGTTAAGGTCTTGAGTTTATACTGCTCATACTTTAAGACACGTGCATTAGGTGTTTGTATAGATGGGCACATTCAAATTATAACCTGGCTGGCTGGTGCCAAAGCTATGGATAATTTATCAGTGAAAACTAGTATGCTAGTAAATCGTTAGATAGAACTTAAAGCAGCCTGTTCAAACTCTCCTGGTATCCAGCTTCATTCAACAGCTTTTTACAAGAGCATGCTGGAGCAGGCGTACTGAACTAAGCCTATACAAAATGAGCACTAAATAGTTGGATTTGAAATATTATACACTATATAGGCTTCCTTAAATAACGTAGGTTTCTCTAGCAAATCTGGGGTGACTGTTCACACGTTTGCTTTGTCAGATAACACTGGCTGTGTACAGCAGAAGCCAGGTATCCCAAAAAGCTCAGAGTAAGAAATGCAGTAACAAGCAGGGGCTGTATCAACCCCCTTCCTTTTCCAGACTCAGCAGTGAATTAGCCACTGATGAAATGTGGATCTCAAGAGTCCACAAAAAAATTATCCTAAAGTAAATAAAGAATTCAGATGGTAAGGGTTGGACTCTCCTTCCTGCAAAGAGCTGAAAGAAAGGATCACAAGAACAATTATTTCTAGCAAAGGCTTTGTTCAAATTTGGTTTTGTTTGAGTCTTCTTGATTTATACCAGACAGAGGTTACACGCAGGCAAGAATAAGAAGTCGCCCTTTTTATAAAAACAAAGGCATCAACACACACTTTTTGGCACAGGCCAACTTGAAGACTTCAATGCAGCTTCTCACGTGGGAGTTAGTGAACCCTGTATTCAAGATGAGTCATTCTCTCAATATCATTCAATGGCGTCTTTATCGTAAAGGACTGGCAGAAATCTGTAGATTCGTAATCAGAAAAACATACTCCTTGCTGCTTCCCCACTATTATCTACAGGAATGTCACAAGCTTGAAGACGTCTGTATGTCAGACATGGGAGCGAGCCAAGCCCCAGCGTATCAGAACAGGTGAGAAACAGCTGAATGCTACAGCAAAAACCAGAAAGCACCAGGAGTACTGCGGCAGCACTGAGGAATTACAACATTCACTTTGTCAGGCTAAAAACAATGACAAGCGTTGTGTTACTGCATCTGAACTGGGGTAGTGGGGGCCCGTACTCGAGTGAATGCTTTCACTTGCATGACGAACTGCTGAATATGAGATTAGTGGCATAAAATATGCAAGAATGGCCAACTCCACCTTTGAAGGTCAATGCCAGCTATGCACCTCTAGCGAGCCAAAGTCACTACACCGGTCCCCTCTGCAGCACTACCAAGCACAAGAGAGGCACAAAGCAGTCCAAAGCACGTGCAAGAGGGACGTGCAAGCTCAGTAAAGCACAAAGTTACTGTATTAGCTACATTAATTTGAAAAATTCAATTCTGAAGTCACCAGGATACCTTTAATTTCTTCAAACCTTCCAAGCCCTGAAAAGCAACCTACACCAAACAGAAATCATGACAACAGCAAGAGTCCAACAACAGATGGTTTGAAACAGCGTGCTGCTATATCAGTAACTGCGCTGACTGGGCGAGCCAAGTGTTTGAGTGATCCAAGCCCACTCAGTTCATCCCAAGTGGATCCAAGTGTTGCCATATCAAAACACATCTAGCACAGCATTCCCCAGGGAAACTAAGACAGGTCCCAGCTCAGCATCCTTACTCAAAGATTACAGCGATTTCCTGTGTAAATCTCAATCGAAATGATAAAGCATGGCAGAATCCAACTACAGTGGGTAATTTTTGATAAAAAACCTTTAGTGGCACGTGGCTGTCATCTTTCAGCAGCAGCCTGCTAGCCTGGTAAGCGTCCAGTAGAACCACGTACTTCCACAGCTGACACTTGATGTGAAATCCTAGCACAATATGGGCATTACAAAGATATTCTGTACTTTATTTTAATGGGAATTATCAGAATAGCAGATGGTTGGTGGTTAGTCTAAGCTCTTATGTGGTGAACTGTATTTCTTTGAATGTAACGCTCTGAAATACATATGCAGAGATGTGTAGAGCTGTTACAACAATTAGATTTACATCCACGTCAAAGTATCAGACTACCACATAACCCAATATCTACATAGGCCATTAGAAGTATTATGGCATGCATAAAGTTGGGAGAAACCCAAAATTTCAAGAAACCATCAATAGTGAACACGTGGGTAGTTTGCTCCCATGGAAGATGTGACCTCTAAAACGTACTCTGCTAATAAGATCAGCCACACTTTGGTTGCTCTGTGCCAAATACAGCCACACAAAGTGCCTTGGAGAACGCAAAACAATTCACAAGCATAATGAACATCACTGTGCATCGGTTTTCCTGGAAGAGGCATAAACCCTGTCCTCATTTCACAGACGAGGAGAAAGACAGACTTTGTACTGCACGAGCATCTCTCTCCAACCAACTCGTACAAATCTACAAGTGGGAGAATACATGAACCCTGCCAGCTCAGTCCAGAACTATGGGGCTGGGGAGGAAAGGGGGAAGGGAGAATGTACTCCTGGAGGAGCCACTCGGAACAGGCATGTGCCTAATAACCAGGTGCTGACACAAAATATCCTTTGCTGGCACATCCCATGGACTAATCCTGAGGGCAGGGCAGAACACAAAAAGGGGAAAGTAGAATCTGCCCCAAACCCATTTTCATATTCTGGGAAGGTGGGCAGAAGAGAGAACAAGAAATTGAGCTAGCAGCAGTGTAATAAGCAACTCCTCTGCTCTTCATAAGTGTAGTGCCCATAATTTAATAGCAAAACTCCCAATGAGTAAAGTCTTTTTTCTTTCCCCCCTTCTCTCCTGTTTGCAATTTTCCCAAGCTGACAGCAAGCTACTTTTGTTTAGCATGTGCGCTTCACGCCAGTACATACCCGTGGAACTTTCTACATGTGGCATTACATATCACACCGATACTATTCGTTAAATCGATATGCTGAAGTTCTGGATAATAAGTCTAATTCATCTTATCCAATGGGATTTGAGAGCATTATGTCTTACTGGAAGCATTGGAAGCATAGAATATTCAGGTTCTTTTGAAAATTTTACTTGGAGAGCTTCACAGAAACATCATTTTGTAACACTGACTAAGTCTGGCCCCAGGATCACATTCATCTTCCTTTATTACAAGTGCCATAGAGTACCCCGGGTTATTAGATTTCACAGCCTCCCCCAATTAAAGCAAAAAAACCTTGAAGGCAGACATGGAAAGGAAAAACAAAAAACGAACGTAAGTACAAACCTCTGATCTGTCTATCAATCACTCTCATTTCTTTCCTTATCTTCAAGGACCATTCATTGACCTTAAAAAGAGAAAGTGAGAGTTACTTGAAATTCCAACTTTAAAACTATGCTTTTATACTTTCATGTAACTTAACCATTCAATATCAAAAGAAGCACTTCAAAATGCCCAAGCTTTAAGTTATGAGTCATGTTTAAATATTTCATTATTCAAATAAAAAAAAACATTGCAGAGATACCATCAATTATTGCACTCCTCTTAACATTCAGACATGGAGTTAAGGAGGACGCGACTTGTGAATCAGAGACGCTCACTGCCTGGCTAACTTCCCACGTCACAGCGACGTTGCTGTGCAGAGAGAACTTGCCGCAGGGGATTTCAGCATAAGGTAGAAACTTTGGCACGGGATGACAGCACCAAGAGTGCTACTACCCGTTTCAGTCAGAAGGAACCCCAGGAGGTCTCCAAGCCAACCTCCTACTCAAAGCAGGACCCAGTGCAGAGTTCAGACAGGTTGCTCAGGGGCCTCATCCGTTGAGGTTTGACACTGTCCGAGGCCAGAGACTTCACAGCCACTCTGGGCATCTGTTCCAGCACTCAGTCACTCCTATGGTGAGGAACCTCCCTCATGTCCAATTCAAAATTCTCCTCTGGCCACCTGTGGCTGTAGCCTCTTTCCAGTCACCGGCCACACCTGACAAGTACCTGGCTGTCTCTTCACTACAACCCCATTAGAGGCAGCAAAAGGCTTTAGACTCTTGCCCCTTCGCCTTCTCTTCTCCAAGCTAAGATGAGTCCAGTTCCGTCAGCCTCTCCTCCTGTGCCATGGGCTCCAGTCCTCCGCCACCTTGGTGGCCCTCTGCCACACTCTCCCCAGTTTGTTGATATCCTTCATGAACTGGGTGCCCAAACCGGGACACTGTTTTGCAGATGTGGCCTCATTAATGCCGAATGCAGCAGGGTAACTGAACAACCATTTGCCTCAACTTAACGATTACACTTCACTAATGCCACCCAGTTTGCCCTCATCGCTGCAAAGGCGCACTGCTAACCCACGTTTATTACCTGTGGGAAGCCCAGGTCCTTTCCTGCAGAGCTGCTACCCAGCCAGCCCCAGGCTGCACATCCCTACGTGCAGGGACGGCTGGCTGACGTACATAACCCTGTGTTGCTCAGCACTGTGAAGTTCCTGCCGGCCCATTCCTCCCACTTGCTCAGGTCCCTCTACACAGCAGCTCTGCCCTCCAGCTTCCCTTCCCCTGCATTTGGTGGGGTTCAAACAGAGTCACCCCCCCTGCAGCTTCCCTCCTGGGACCCACCAAGATATCTCTGTCCCAGCACTCCTGGCTCCCTGCACACAGGGCACTGAAGGAGGTGGGGAGCACCAACTTGCCCCAAACACCTCTCTGGGACAGCGGAGACATCAGAGAAGCAGCAGCTGCCAGACATCCAACTGAGAACTGGAAGCACTTGTGGTAAACAGGGAAGCAGAGAGGGGCTGTAGAACCAGAATGGAGAATCGGGAGATAATACTAGCATACAACCAGACTGCCAAATGCTTATGGAGCTCTGATGCTACTTTTATTACTAGCAGCACAGATTTTGCACAGTATCTAAAAAAACCCCCCTAAGTATTAACACAACCTCTAGTTTGTGGATCCACTTGCACACTGTACATGCCAGTGCACAGGCCACTCAAGAAGTCTAGTTGGCTGTATGAATAGTTTCGCATGAAAATCACCCTGACTTTTATGTGATTTTTTTATTCAAATAAAAAGCTTCACCCACCTGAATAAGCTTTATGCCAGAACTGTAAAAAGGGCGCTCTTCAGTGCACGAGCCCAGCAGAGCAAGACAGATTCTTAGACTTTTATCAGTCTCAAAAGAAATGCTCTCAGTCACGATGAACGAGACCATATTTTGACTACAGACAACAACCACCATCTGAGTTGCCCAAGCACAAAATCTGCTGAAAAAACCCCCCCAAACCCAAAAGCCCTGCAGAGCCCTGTGTGTACACATTATGGGTGTGCAGAAGTTTTGAAGGGGTTTCAGAAAGCTCCTGTACCTTTTAGTTGAATCCTGTTTTATTGCAGGGGAAGAAAAAAAAAAACCACCTTGCTGGACCAACTGCAGCCTCCACTCTTGCTGTCCAGAATAGGGCAGAAAAATCTAATGAAGATTCATTCCTCACCCTGATAAGAGGCTAAGAAGCTCCCTCTTTTGAGTATGCCTACACTAGATGGAGAGAAGAGGGGAAAGAGACTGAGATAAAGCATGATTGAACTCTAGCTGGCCAACTGTCACGTCTCAAATGTAACATCTTCTAGAGATTTGCTCTACAAGTTGTATTCTAGAACAAACCAACATGTATTAAGCCTTCACGTACAAGCAGAATCGCCAACTGTCGAATGAACTACAAAAGGATTCACAGATTCTGTCTCTGTGATGCACAACCCAGCTCAAAGACACCATTAAACCACGACTGGTCGTATGTTGTCATCAATCCCTGCTAACTCTGACAGCAGAAAACTCTTTGACAGCTCATCCCTCATACTGCCCAGGAATAAGCTGCTTCACATGACCGTCCTCATAAAGACAGAGCTGGGTGCTTCTTCGGTCCCTGGTCTTCCCAACACGCATCACCAGTTTTGTGTATAAGAGGAGGAAAAAATCCCATTGACTCTCATCTAGACTACTACATGCTTCCAGTTACACGAGACACGGCAATTTGTTGAGCAATAAGAAGTTGTATTGCCGATCTCACGCAGGACGCCAGGGGTACAGCTGTGAACCATGGCACAATGCAGTGCAGAGGTAGTAATGCTGGGAATAAAAGCACTTTGGTCAACTAATTACCCTGAGCGCGACTCCATGCTGGTGAAGCTATTCTGCTTCCACTTCTGACATAAACAAAAACTTCATTCTCACAGCACCGCATCACACCAGAGAGTCAGCCAGCAAAACGCTAAGCTGAGATAAACCACTCAGGCTACACTGGAGGAAAACCACTTTTTAAGCTCAAACAATCCAGACGTGCCATTAAATGTATAGCAGACCCTCAGCTTTAGACAGGCTGATGTGCATCACTAGCTCCTCGCAAGGACTGAAGATGTTTGCCTTGTATCATTCAGCCAGTAAGTTCCTTGCCATCGACAGACAGCGAGCATGCAAACAAACCCAGGGTGACTCACTGTCATCACAAAAATCTCAACCTTTTCCCGTCATCAGCCACCTCCTGTGGCGCTCAGATTGCTTTCTCTAGCCCTGCTCAGGGACAGTATCTTGTCTACAGCTGCTGGCAGGCACGAAGTAAGCAGTGCTGTTTCCCCATCATTAGTAAGCAGAAATAACTTCTTTTTCCTTCTAAAGCTGCGCAGTTAAATACAAGAGGAGAGACATTTCTTACTATTAATGGGTTTCTCAATATTGCTGTTACGACTTGTGAAGTCATCATGCCAGCCTGCAACCCAAAAGTGTGCTCATGACAGCAAGATGACCCACATCATTTCTCCCTACGGGTCAGACACGCCTGTTTTCTAGCGTCTTTGCAGGCCTTTCTGCAAACAGCTCCAAGATGACCCACAGACACGCTGTGTTACTGGAAAATGCAACTAACTTGTCAGTTATGGAAAAGGAAGAGTGGTCATCAGACATGAAACAACAAGAACTTATCAGTGCAGCATAACCACATCGCGCCGGTTAAGCGGTTGTCTGCTGCTTTATCCCACCACCAAGAGCAGCAGCCTCCAAACCCCATTTGGTATCTTCCAACACTGCTCATGAACGGCAGAAACTATAACCAGCCTGCATGGTGCTCTGACACAGGTAGAGCAGGAAGGGAAAGTATGCTATCAAAAGTATATTCCTTATCCAATGCTACCACCCAAAAAGCGATGACTACAGCCTGCTCCCGAGGCCTGGTTGCTACACAGCAGCAGGGAATATCTGTGACACTGCAGCTCTTCTAAGCCCTCATCTTCAGTACCTGCCACCTTCTCCCTGTTGCTTTTTTAGCACCTCTAATGTATTTAATCTTTCCCCCCACCAAATAGATTTTTAATTAATATATTAATAATGATTTATGAAAGGCAACAGCAAAACCCATCAGTATCTCAATTATTTCATTTCACTGTGCTATTATAAATACGTGGGTAGAAGCAAGGCTTACAAAGTTTGCCTGTAGACTCAAAAAACCACCAAGTCCCAATATTTCAGCTCTTCATATTTTTAAGCCTGTTTTTGCAACAGGAGCTAGAAGCCCCTGACGAAGCCAGAGGGCTGGAAGTTATGGAAGACAGCTAAGAGCAAGCTAAAAATCCAGGAGCGGCTGACCAAGCCTCCCCAAACCACACCACCCGGGATGCATCGCTCCTGTGGCTACTGCTTCTGTGGCCCTGAGAAGCCCCCTCCAAGTCTCTGCACACCCCCAGGGTGCAGGAGCGCTCTGAGAGCGGACCGAGCGCGTTAAGAAGCTGCTGCGTTTCAGAAGTGAAGTAACCGAGCGCGAGTGCCCCCAGCCCGTCTGGGGCTGGAGCGCCGGGGCTCCTCACCTGCTGCTGAGGCCCAGCCGCCGCAGCGACACCCCGGGACACACCTCACCCGGGCACCCCGCCCGCTCCAAACCCTCCTGCCCCCGGCCGCGGGGGTGCGGGCTCGCCGCTTCCCCTCAGGCCGGGGCCGGGCGCTGTCAGGCGAGGCCCCCGGCGCCGCACTGCCTCGCCCAGGCCCGGCCCGGCCCGGCCCCCTCCGCAGCCCCCGCCCGGCGCCATGGCAACACCATGCACCTAGGCCGCCGCCTCCCAGCCGCCGCCCCCGAGCCGCACGCCGGGGCCGGGGCCTCACCAGCTCCTTGGGCGGCTTCTCGGGGGTCTTCCCGAAGAGGCCCATGGCGGCAGCCGCCTCGCGCCGCCCGGCCCTTCCGGGTTCCCGCCCCCGCCCCCTGTCAGGGGCGGGCCATCCCCACTGCGCATGCGGCACCGGCCACGCCCGACCCCTCCCCTTTACCACGCCTGCGCACGACTCCGCCCCGCCCCCGCCGGCACTGCCCATGCGCCGCCGGCGCGGGAGGGACGGGTGATGCCCGAGCAGCCCCGCCCTTCGCCCCGCCCCTCCGAGGGGATGGGCCCAACGGTCATCGGGGACGGGCGCAGCCGCGCTGCACACGGCCCCGTACGGCCCGTGCGCACGGCCCGGCACCACTGCACACGGCCCTTGCAAAGGACTCCGCGGCGTTCTGTGGGGAGCGGGCGGGCAGCTGAGCGGGGCTATGGGGCGGTTGACGGGATTTGGCCCCGGTGCTTATACTGCCTGGGCATCCTCTCTGACTGTAGGACGGTGGCATTGCCAAGTGGACCGTCAGGAGTTTATGGTGGGCCGTACCTGTTAAGAGCAATAAAAGCAGATGACAGAGCAGGTTACGTCACCACCTGCCCTCCCCCTGTCATACAGATTGCAGGAAAGCACAGTAAGAGTATTTATAATAAGTCTAGTCATGCAAAGGGTGACTCAAACTTTCTCTTGCAGCTCAGGGAAGACCTGCAGGAAACCCAAAGAGAAAGAGAAGCAGCTGTTGCCACAGAAGGCACTGCCTGCTTCGTCTTAAGTTACCAAGGTTCTTTTCAGCAGCGGTGCCCCAGCAGTGAGGCCTGGCTCATGTCCACCTTCCACCATCCTCTCCACAGCAAAGGGCGGGTAACCTGGCCAAAATCAACGGACAGCTTGGAGCCACCCTGCTGGGTGCTGCAGGGTGAGCTCTGGCAAGTCACTCCATCCCCTTGTGCCCTGATGCACAAGCTGAGACGCAGGACTAGAAATAATCACCGATGCACAGAAAGAGTGCAAAAGCTTACGAAGAAAAAGGTGCTATTTGCTTAATCTAATACCTTACAATTATACTTCCTCTCATTATTTAATTCCCAGAGAAAGACATTTTAAAAACAGCTACAAAAATGTACAGTTCACCTTTGTCTTTTTTCCTTCCAAAACCTAATGCAGAACAAAGAGAGATCTAAATACGCTTTGGAAAGGAGAGCTCTCATTTTGGACTGGGTACCAGCACTGGAAAACCCAGCGTAACAAAACAGTAATTGCTGAAAGTGAGACTGGCAGGGACCTTCAGAGATGATCTAAATCCATCCTCTCTTAATAGCAGAACAAAACGCCAATCGCCCTCATTAAACCTACTGACATAAGTAACCTCAGATCAATTGTTTATTTTCTGTTTACAGTTGGCCACCAGCTTTCAGGCACGCAGAGAATAAAAACACTACTTCAGGAACACTTAGCATCTCAGTTAACTCCAGACACTTCACAACTACTAGCACAACCCAGCCCAGCGAGGCAAAACAAGCGAGCAGCAAAACTGCTGACCTTGTTATAGGCACAGTCTTTGCTCTGCTCTCCGGATTTTAAACTGTCAACGCGTTGGGTAAGGGCTGTCTGAGATTCTGCACTCCATAGAAAACAATCCTACTTGGATGCCTCTGCTGCTACTGACACGAGCATTTCATAAAATAAATACATCCAACTGCTTTTTCTTTCCTGCTGGGACTACCAATACACCACAGCAGCTGCTGTAGATTTTGAAACAGATGCATCGCCAGGAACTGGATCACAACAATTTATATAACCCAGGCTAATGGACACGAGGAGACCAAACCTTCAGTCACAGCTATCTACTGGTCATAATTATCTGCTCATATGGATGCTTTGTGGATCTGCTCTGTGGCTCTCCTGCTAATTAAACAGCAGTTTGTGTCATTCATCAAAAGAATTGGACTAGTAGAGCAACTGAGGTCATTAAAGCAAGACTTCAGCTGAAACAGGTGTGCACAATGGTTTGCAAACACGGCCGAACCTGTGCACAGGAGCTGCCCGGGCCCAGGCTGTGTGTGAGGAGGTCAGTTTTCAGCAGCAGAACTGCGCCCCAGAAGCATGCGGTGCCCCAGGGACGCCGCGTTGCTTGAACTTAACTGCTCACAGTGTTGGGAAAAATGCCGAGGTACCAGGGAAAGGCTGTGGTGGACTGCGATACAGCAGTTTGCTGGTGTACTTCAGTACATCAACTACAGCCTTATTTACATTCACAAAAGTTTTCCTCCGTTTCCCCTTTTGAGATGGCAAGGCCTCAGTTCAGTGCAGGTTTCAAGCCGGTCCTGAAACAGTGTGGATTTCAACCCCAGCTGCTTATGATAAGCACATAAGTTAAGTGTCACACTGCTGCACAAATTGGAAGCAGAAATGCTCTTTGCCCTCATTATGCCTCTCCGCTGCTCTGCTGCAGCTGTAATGACAGATAAAGGGCATGTACTGACAGGCCTCAACTGGAATAAGAATCATTTTCTGGACCACAGGAGAGTTGGTGATATTATGCTCCTTCTACCTCCCTGCTTCAGTACTGCAATAGGAAAAAGGAAATGAGGGAGGAAAAAGAAAAGTACAATTAAAAACAGCTCTTCTGATAATTAGGAGAATATCCTCTTGGGAGGACACCTGGTGACTGGAGGCATGAAACATTTGTTATTAAAAAAAAGATAGTGCCCAGATTAAGCCTGGACAGATAAAACAATGCCAGACAGCTGTGAGAGCACCAGCCTCCCAACTCTCTGTAAAGGCACAGAGAGAGAGAGGGATCGTAACTGCAAGAGACACCTGGGTTTACATTTCCTATTACCATCTTCATTTAATTCTCCTCCTTTCATACCACATGGGCAAGAACTAGAAAAGAAATAAAACAATGCCACAATTAAAAACACCTTTCTAGCTTAGCCTTTTCTTCTACTTACATCGTCTCATGCTCTTTTTTTTTTTTCTTTTTTCCCCCTTTTTTTCTTTCCAACCAACATTTGGATTTTCAGCCAGGTGATTTCTGAAAGGTAAAACCAAAACCATGGTTTCATATTGAAATACAAAGAAAACAACAGACTCAATTTTTTATGGCATCAAACAACTATCACTTTTCTCCAAGAAATCAGAAATCGCCTCAAAATACCAGGAGCTGGAATCTGGCAATTTTTACCTTTACAAGCCACTTTTGTCACTGCATGACAATATTCTGCTACTTCATGATGGTTTACTTTGAGGCTGTAGAGGGGCTACCCTAAAGTCTTCCTAGATGTCTGCAGATGAGGGTGCTGGAGAGATGGCTGGTAGAAGAGGGTCTCCATCTGATAAAGCAGTTGGTAATCAACTGGAAAACCACTGGTCAAGCAGAGAAGCAGCTCAACGCAGAGGACTTATGAAGGAAAGTAGTTCCCAGTGAAAAACCATCACCTTCCACCTGGCCAGTGGCTAACACTGGAGCAATGAAATTCTGCATCGCTAGGAGATGATTTATTAGTCACAAAAGTAGTGTTATATTTTTATTGTCTTCACAGATAAATCAGACCAGCAAGACATCCGTAACCATACACACAAAGTATTTATCAAAACAATTAACATTACAAATCTCCTTTTAAAATAATTTATTTCACTGATTTCTTTTTAAATGGTACTGTCTTACAACATACGTTATTCAACAAAGATGTGCTGAACAGACTCTAAAATAAGAAACACTTAAATTAAGCAATTGTCTCTGATTAGAATTTCAATTTCACCCACATCCTAACCTGTAAACGTTTGCTGGAACACGCTTCTGTTGTAGGCTTGATTTTTGTGCTTACACAAACAGCATCAAGTTTCCAGATGTTGAAAAGAAAAAGTTATTGTACGATAAGTATGCATTCAGTTCAACATACAAGGCAACCAAATGATTCTGTCGTTAACGTTAGCATCATGTATATTTTAGTTCACTGCACTAACATTTAAACTAAAACTTCAAACCACATAATCTTTTAAGTGACTAACATTTAAAAGGCAAGCAGTAATATCCTGAAAGCTTACGAAGGACAGCAGCACACAGCTAAGACGGGGTATCATTTGACAAAGGCTGCGGATGTGTGTATGGCTGCTTTTTTTTGTATGAAACCCACCTGCAGACGGGACAGCAGTGTCGCCCGCCGGCCAGCCACATCACGATGCAATTCTGGTGGAACACGTGGCCACACGGCAAGCCCACGAGCAGACAACCATTTGCAAAATTTTCTAGACACACAACACATTCTGTACAGTGCAACATCTCAGAGGGCCAGGCTGACCAATCTGGCTCCATGTCACCTGTGGTGCTGTACGAGCCATAGGATCTCGCTTTCCGTTCATGTGGCTCGTGATGACAATATTTATTGGCACACGAACAGGTCTCAGCACCGCACCGAGGCTCTCCCTCACTGCGCCTGTGAAATGTGTTTATCTCATCGTCCTCCGAGACTTCTTTTTCACTACTGAAGACCTCTTTGTTTTCACTGTCAGAGTCACTTTCGCTGTCTTGAAAGGTTTCCAGCATTTCCTCGTCAGAATGGACGCCAAAGCATTTAAACCTCCACATCGGTAAGTTTTTTATGTAATCGGTTGGTATCAGAGGGTGAAGCCAGAGATCGGGGAAGGCCAGCCGCTCCAAGAACAAATCTGGGTCTTCATCCCAATCAGAGTCAAAAGGAAAGTGTTGAAAAGAAGCAATAGGATGAAACAAGTAGCTAGTGTACCAGTCCCAGAGGCTTGACAGCCACTCCAGATTATTAGCATTTACTTCATCGGTGTTGTTATTGCGTCTTCTTTTCTTCTCAAAGTAATCAATTAGTAAACCATGACCAAGGTACGTGCTGAGGAAGAGGGCTGGATGTGAAGAGTAGAACATCCAATCGGCTCTTACCCAAGAAGCCAAAGTAGTTGTGTTGGAGTACCTGAAGAGTTTTAAACTGTACTCATAAAAACTGTCTAAGTAGGGTAGTTGCAAAAAACCTAACACAGGTAGCCAGGAAATAATTAATAATGAATTATACGTCCCTAAAGTGCTTATAAGAACCACAAAACGCTTTATAGTAGCACCTTGTGTAATAAACAGGTCCATCCAAGCCATCAGATTAACCAAAACTAAGCTTAAAACAAATAAATCATTAACTTCGGGTTGTAACGAGCGCAAAAAGGAATCCATGGCACGTAGTGATATAAATTCACCAGTGTTATTTCCATACCTGTAAATCCCCTCGGGAGTCCTAAGTATGTACGATGGTGTCCTATAGATACCAATTTCTGCCATGTAACTTTTATTGTCCCAGTTTTCCACGTTCACAAAAATAAACTCTACTCTTCCAGTAAACTTTACACTTAGTGCAGAGAAGAAGGCCGGAGGCTGGTCGAGGTTGGCAAACAGGTATATTTTCACACGGTACTGGTCACTTTTGTTCCATTCTTCTTTTAAATGTTCAGAGTTGTAGATGGTTTTGATCCGAGAAGCAGCATGGGCTGTGATCCATTTGAAAATGTGCTCCACTTCGATTTTGCGCCCGCTGTATTCCTTAAGCATTACTTTTCCCTTGGAGGTACTGGTTTGTGGAACCGACATAATGAGGGTGGATTTCAGCCAACCCCTCCTCCTGCAGTATCTACAAAGAAAATGGCAGGTTAGATTATAGAGTTTCATAACCCTGGAGCTGCAGTCCTTAAATTTCTGTTATGAGCCCAAAAATGAGACATGCTGAGCACCTGGGAATGTTTACCTGTAATAGTAGGAAATATGGGCACCCAATATTCTCTGGCAAAGCGTATTTATTCTTATAATACATTTGTTATGTATTGTACAGATATGTTGTAAAGAGATACGTATCCATAAAACAGGAAAAGGAATAGTGTTAATATTCATGGCTCATTTTAGTAAACAAGGCCATACAGTCATTCATGCTTTGTTAACTGGATTTGAAAAATATGCGAGCTGACTCTTCACTATAAAGCTTTAGTATTAGAAACTACTTTTCCTTGGCCTTCCAGCCAAGAAGATAACCACTGCAGTGTAACTCGATGTCCCACAGCTTTCCCGAGCCTGCAGATAACTTTCCTAGTGCTTCCTTCCATCCTAGTTTTGCCAAGCAGCAGTGGGGTTAAGTTAACGAGACATTGGTCTGTCCACAGTTGCTTTAACAAAGCTGACAAGTGTCCACTTCCTACTGGGGCCATTTTGGAAGGACGCAGACAGGCTAAGAGGTGTGGTGAGAGAGCTTGCCACAAAACCAGCGGAGGAGGAAGCAGACACATGCTGCTGGATGATTTGGGCTAAAAGAATACCCCCACTGTCTGGCAGGCAGAGTGCTGAGATGGGATGAACTCCAAATCTGTACCTAAAAGAAGAGGCTCTTCAAGGCTGAACCCTGTGTCATGGTCCAGACCCCAGTAACTATGAGACGAGTCTGATGACTCAGAAGATGCCTGCTCTCATGCATCTTTCCTACCAACATCACTATGCCACCCAATTTATCTAGTCCTCCTTTCAGGAAATGTCTGGCAAGTTTCAACAATCAAAACATTACACGGCCACCAGGCATGCAAACTGTCTCTGAGAACCCTGCACGTTGAAATAGGGGCCATCAGCCTCATTCACTAGCCATCTTACCTACATCCTCTCTGGTTTTGGTCTATCAACATATATTTAGACAATTACAACTCCCCCTGTCAGGAATCCGAATGTAACATTTTTAGAAGGAGCCATAAGACGTTACCCTACTAATAAAGGTATCCTGACTACTGCAGCATGCAGCGTTCTTCTGAATTTCAGCTGCAACCTGATGAAGATGATTCACGAGGGTTTACTCAACAAAACATTTCTTGCATTAGGAAGAAATTAATTAATTTAAAACATAATATTTGATCATAACATTAAGACTAGTTAGGAGCTATGCAAAGAGAAACACTGCCAAATTTTTAAGATGTTCAAATACCAGTGTTTTGATTATACGAGATTATTTTGCATCAGCACTGCAAAGTCTAAGAATTTTCTCTTATGATTAACTTTGAGATTTCTGTAAACATTTAGGACTTAAGCTGTTTAAGACATGTGCATATCCACACATGCCACTGGGATTCTAGACAAAGTTTCCCATCATGTGAAGCAAATGCTTCCGACAAAATGTTAAAAAAATATTATTTTTACAGCAGCACAGAATTATTAATAGCTTCTTTGGCTCTGCTCTTCTTCCTTGTTTGAAACCATGAGCAAACAACAGTGAACCTTGCATAGCACACTGTATGTTGTCAAAGGGTGTGTGCAAGTTTATATATAAACATACACACATTTGTCAGGGAACAGGATTTGTCAGTAATCCTGAGAAGCAGGCACTGTTTGCAAAGTTCATGCTAACCTGTGTTTCTCCTTTCCTGATGGCAATATAACAACTCTGCAACTGATACAGTTCTCTTACATGGCCTGTATGTGTTCGGCTTTGTCCTGAGCAAGCACAGTTCTTGTCCCAGAATGCCTGGACTATAAGGCCAGATTCTTCTATTCATTCCCTTGCATTGCTGTATTACACTCTGCATAGTCTAATCATGTATTTCCCACATGATGTTTTAGGAAGCTGCAGATCTGTGTTTATGATGCTGATAAATAATGTAATGGAGAGTTCTGAACAGACTTCAGTAGAGATAAAAACATGAATAAAGCCACCTTCTGTCACAGCTACTTTTACAACTCAGCAAGCCCTGCTGCCAGAACACAGCTGAGCCTTCAGATATTCTTGGGATTTAGATAATCCTTTAAGAATATACCTGGGGTCACTGGAACAGTTAAAAGTGCCAGTACGTATGCCAAATCTCGATACTTTCTTCACCATTTTCTCCCAGTGGACTTTACCCACCAGTGGGCTTCTGTCATTTGCTACAACCTGTTGCCAAAAGAAAATAGTGATTTAGTATCACAGTAAGTTTTCTCCCCACAATAAAGAGCAAGTTTCATGAAAACAGAGATCTAGTCACCCTTGATATTGTTTTCCCCTTCTCTTAGGACATACAATAAGTATATACAACTGGTAGTCACACTAAGTGTCTTTGGAGAGTGAAGCTCTCTTTCTGCAGAAAGACAAAAGTGCATCATCATTTTAAGTACCTGTTAAGATACTAAAATCAGTGGTAGGTAACAAAAACCTTGGGAAAATAACAAAACTATCATTAACCAGCTCATAGTAGGGGAGAAAGGAAGAGGATGCTGCAGGTTCCTCTTCTTCACAGTAAAAAAGACCATTATTTTATTACAGTTCTCCATGAAAAGTTACAACATTGCAAAGAAATGTTGTCTCAGAGCAAGTAAAATGGGTTGGAATGTATGTACCTGGTACCACACTAGACTGCCAACAACCATTTCTAAGCAGCGGAAACTAGTGATTAAACTCCCAGATAATGCCTAAAAATCTTGACTCCTTCCAGCTTTGCGAGTTCCACCAACTCCAATGTCCTATCTGCCAGTTCAGGATGATAATTCACTATCATATATCCCAAGGTCTAATTTGTTCTAACCTAGTATATTAAAGTAGTACTTCAGGTTACCTAGACGTAAGCTCCTGCAGACACGAATGACAAAGAATAAGCGCTCATCCTCTGACTTATAACTGTACAGGGAAGGGAAAAAAAAGAAAAAGAAAATCCTGCCTGCCTGCAGTTGACAGGTAATTTTGAATGACATGACTGATCATGCATTATACCATGAGCCGTCGCAGTTTCTATTTTAGAAATGCCTCACGTGCTTCTGCAGGCTTACTGGCAACCACTTAAAATATATTTTTAAATTAAGTTTTGAAACTTTCATTTGTTAGGTATTTGTTTACCCGCCATTAAACTTCTCCCAATCATTTTCTGACTTAACCTGAAATGTCAGCTTTCCTCTGGAACTTAGGTTGTCACCATGATTAACAGTTCTCTGTGTACAGGTTGCGATGCAGAGCTGGAAAGCGCGTCTGGCCTTTGAGACTCAAAAAAAAAAATTATCTGCTTTGTGGTAAGTAGCATCCACTCAAAAACGAAAAATAAGAGAATTCACTAAGCAGAACGTTCTGTATAGGGAAACAAAGTTAAACTGAAGTTGCAGATTACACTCCCGTTCCACTGAGCCCAAAATGTTCAAATAAAACCAGAGGTGAACATCTAGATAAGAATCCTTCAAGTTATTCTCAAAACACACACATCACATAGAAAAGCCTTTTTGATTAGCTAAATGTAACCTTCAAGCACCGAGACAACTGGCTGGGGAAATCTGCTGTATTATTGAGGCTTCTTTACATCACCCAGTGTAACTGAGACAATTACTTTGGATATTTTAAATGTCTTCCTTTCATGTACTTCAACTAAAAGAGACCACATTCCTAAAGACACCTTAATGCCAGTATATCCTCAGAGCTGCTACGGCATGATAAATGCATCCAACATAGTAAGGAATCACTACGTTTTATTAGTAAGCATAAAAGTAAAACGTTGATAACTGGATCACTCTTTGGTAAAACTACTCAAGAGATCAGTTTCTTCCAAAATACTGTGTGCATGTTCTGAAAAAGCCTAGCATAGTTCTTCAGAGTATGCTAATTTTATGTGCAGGAGGACGGATCCTGCTCAGCTGTTTCTTCTGTCTGATACTACAATACTCACTTTAAGTGTCAAGAGAAGATTTGTTGCAAATACGGTCACCAGTATGTTTTACTGTCATCTGGCTGTTTGTACTGGTGGATCTTTCAATACCAGTTTAATTCCCGTCCTATGAAAAAGTCTTTCCTCTTGGAGAAAATTACTTATGCTGAAGGACAACGACAGAACTAGCAGTTTGTATTTTGTAACTAGATAGAGAGAACCCTACTATGGTTTTGCACACTGAATTTCTTGGGCTCATGCTTTTTTATGTCATTATAGCAAAAAAACCCAAATAAACATGTCCATTGCAGCTGCTCCTTGCAGACAACACCCACTTACACCACTGGGAGTTCACTACACAGAGGCAGGGGTTTATATTTTGGAAAGTAGTCATCATCTCTGTGGATGAGGGAGTCTGAGAACATACTGCAGGTTAAGCAATCACAATGTAATTCAGTTTAAATTAAAGATAACTTGCAAACACCTGTAACAGATTTTATTTAAGAAGTGTGAATTTTGATAAGCTAAGAAATTTAGCTTAAAAACCTGTGACTGAGGAGACCAGGAATGTGAATGTGGAAGAGGCCTTCCAGTCCAAGGTGTTAAAAGCTATCAGGATTTTATATTTCAAGCAAGGGGAAAAAAGTTGTCAAGTCCTGCACTTCTTCCTAGCAAGCACTTGCAAAAAGATGTTAGCAGTAGTTTGAGAATCTACAAGGAATGAAAAAAGGTCAAAAGCAAGAGCTAGCAAAGAAAGATATGCACGAAATAAAAAAAAATGTAAGGAAAAATGAGCAATTCAAGTTAGACCATACAAAGAATATTACAAGCTGCACCAAAAGGTTTTTCAGTCATATGAATACGAATAGAACAGGGGGAAAAGCAGCAGGATCATCATACAATGAAGATAGGATAGAAATATAATTTTCTTTCAAAAATTAAATTAATGCTCTGACTCAGTTTTCAATGAAGAGGAGAGATGGCTGGCCACAGACAGGTTAGTGAGTTTATGGGAAGAGACTGCACCACCTGAAGATGGAAACAAAACTCAAATAACTTAATGCATTTAAATCAGAATAAGCAGGTAATCCTCATCCCAGAACTGTAATACAACGAGCACACAAAATCACAGATGAACCTGCAAAGATTTCTTATAAAACGCCTGTCAGACTACTTTACATTTTGACAGGAGAA
>VYZW01056086.1:3713-18880 GCA_013401315.1 Balaeniceps rex
ATATAAAGTGCCGCTGGTTTAAAATCCAAAGAGATCCATCATTTTATATCCATGGGATGTATGCATTGAAAGTGGAATATTCAATAAAAGGAGCCAAATACCTTAGTCAAAACATAAGTAATTCCAGTGGGCTGTTGATTGAATTCCTTTCTTAAAGTGAGCTAACCATAGTGGTTTTCATAAAGATTTTATTCCCACTTTAGCTACCATTAAGATTACATGAATAGTAGATCATGTAGACCTAGCCTAGAAAAAAATTGCAGTAGCAATAGTTTAGCATATTATAAAAACACATAGCTATGCACAACTATCATCCATATAATACTAACATGCAATTTACAATCATTTTCTGCAGAGGTAAAGACTCCACAATTGTTTGATGTGTAACAGTTGTCTTTTTCTGCCATGACTTCATTAGCTTTTATTTTATGAAGCTGATAGGTCAGATAACCTGTACCACACTGCTACAGGCAGCTTTACATATTTTTTATTCACAGCAGAATTTTGCTCTGAATGATCCTAGTCTTTCAGAAGTTAAATAAGAAAATTTCTGGCTTATCTGATATGCAAAAGAGATTTTTTTTTTTCATTTTTTTTTGCAAAAGAAAAAAAAACAACAAAAAAAAAATCCTTGTATCTTTCTCTTTTGAATGTAAGCCTGATTAGGAAGTATTGTCCTATGTTGATCCTTTTTTTTCCTCTGATGTTTTTGCAGCCTGTTATATGGGATGAGCTTGTTCAGACAATAAAAAATGTAGCTGCTGTGTTGACAGCAAAGGAGAAATTGACTGATGGAATTCAGCTGCATAATTTAACATACGGCTTTCAAGTCAGGCTGGAAGTTCCAGAATGTTAAACTTTGGCTAATGGATAGTGCTGAGAAAGGCAGAGTTCAGAGGAAGTCTAAAAATGGATCAAAAGCATACTCATGGCTGAAAATGCAAGCAAAATATTTATTTACTTTGATTTGGGGAAAGAAAGAAAAAAAAAAGGAAGAATCTAATTGATACTGTTGGTATTTGGACAGTAAGAAAAAATGCACACATTCTACCCAGCAAGAGGAGAATCATTACCTCGTATAAAATTAAGAGCAAGTGACTGGACAGCAAGTGATCTCTCCCCTTTTATCAACATCGCCCTTACTCAAACTCAACAAAGCTTCACCAGGTCAGTGGGTTCAGCCCTCAGTGGGAAACCACCTGCATTTCTCACTATTTATTATTGTGTTACCTGGGCTTTGTGGTTGCCTAAATAATGAGCACAAAGGACAAGGGCAGGGAGTTGGGCAAAGAGATAGGAGAAGGGGAGAGAGCCTTAGTAGCTAAATCCGTGGGGAATCAGATGATGTCTCTTGCTGCTCAGTACAAGGATTAGCAGCTCCCACTGCCAAGATTTGTGAAGAAAGGGCTGGTGCCCCTTTCTGGATCACAGCTGGAGAAAGCGTAGAAGTTGGGCTTGTTTAAATAGATCTGCTGTTTAATGAGTTTTTGCCATATAGTCTCATTTCAAAAAAGGATTGAGGAGTTAAAAGGTTAAAAAGAATAAATTGTTGTAGCACAACAAATTATTGTAAAAGCAAATGAGCCGTACACAGCTTTGCTTGTCCTGAGTGCTGAGCCAGCATTTTGCCATCGCTGCCTTCCCAAGGTATTCCCAATAGCTGCAGTGTGCAGGGAAGGTTAGAAGTATCTTTTCTGAAAAACAGCCACTCCTGTGTGAAATACAGTATAAAGCTAGCACTCATTTTGGGAAGAATAATGACAGTGATCTGTGTTTTCATGTAAGGAGATCAGAACATTTCCTTCAGGCAAGCAAACACATATTGCAAGCGTAGGTGAACTGAAAGACAGAAATCAACTAATACTCATAATGACAAGGGTTTGGATTGATTTTGTCTAATGCTGGAGATGGGATTCAGATTCTTCTTCAAACACCTGAGTCTCAGTTCTGCCTATATGGGCATCTTCTGCCATTTGAAATGCCCTAGAGTATCCTTTCTGCTTTCCCACTGCTTATCTGGATGGATATACATCCTTTGGCAGCTCTAGTGGCTCTAGATGCCCAGGTGGGGCTCTCAGAGGTAGCTTGATCAGGTAGCTACAGACCCCAGGGGCATTCCTCCTTCCTGGCCTGATAGTTGCAAGGCTGCTGCAGTTCTGTGTCCCCAGGCTGGGTTAGTAGAGAGGCACATGTACACACATATACACAAAATATAAACAGAACCAGCCACACATGTCAGCACAGATAGGAAAGAGAGCATATACTGCCTCCAATCACACCCAAAAATCACATGTGCATGAACAGCAGAGGTGCCCCATCCTGATGCTTTTCTCCAGCTGATCAGGGCTGAAGTCTGCTGGTGGGATATAGACACGCACAGTGTGGGTCTCTCCAGGAGCTGGCCTCAGATATTCAGTCTACCCAGCATCTGGTTCCCAAACCCAATGCCCTCCAGTTGGTCATACCTTAAATGAACCCTCAAGGCCATAATGTTCATGGTCAAGAGCAGGGCCCAGTCAGGCCAGTGTACTGAAAACCAACCCCCTTTGTCCCCTGTTTTCCCACACATGTTCTTCCATGATACCCCTTGATCTCTCACTTGCCCACCTTTGATCTTTCTCCTATAGAAGAAAGGTTTTGCACCTTCCCACAACCCCTTAAGCACCCCACAATAATTTCTACGTGAACCAAAAGTCCCCTTCCCCTGCCTCCTGTACTCAGTCCTGTACTCTTGTAGACAAACATCTCTTTCAGTATGCAAAGCACTCAGGGGAAGATGATCTCTCCCATGAGTCATCTTGGTGGGGTTCAGACCAGGGGCAACAAATGGACTCAAGGGTGATGACACAGCTAACTTTTAGGCCTTTAAAGGTAGAGAAAACAAATCCCACCCAAAGAGTCAATTGTACAGAACCACAGAATCACAGAATCATTTGGTTGGAAAAGACCTTTAAGATCATTGAGTCCAACCATACCTGTCCACTACTAAACCATGTCCCTAAGCACCTTGTCTACCCATCTTTTAAATACTTCCAGGGATGGGGACTCGACCGCTTCCCTGGGCAGCCTGTTCCAATATTTGACAACCCTCTCCATGAAGAATTTTTTCCTAATATGTAATCTAAACCTCCCCTGGCACAACTTGAGGCCATTGCCTCTTGTCCTATCACTTGCTGCTTGGGAGAAGGAACATTGGGGACTGGAACACAGGGCTGTTATTGGATCTGGTTGGGATGGAGTAAACTTTCCCCATAGCAGCTCTCACAGTGCTGGGCTTTGTATTTGTAGCTAGAATGGTGCTGATAACACACCAATGTTTTGGCTGTTGTTGAGCAGTGCTCGCACAGCATCAAGGATGTCTCTCCAGCATCCCTCCCCACACCCCGCACAAGGCCAGTAGGCTGGAGGTGGGCAAGTTTGGGAGGGGACATAGCCAGGACAGTGGACCCTAACTGACCAAAGGGATATTCCATACCATACGTTGTCATGCCCAGCAACAAAAGCTAAGAGGAAGAGGGAGGTGGGGGAGTGGAGACATTTGTTATTAACGTGTTTGCCTTCTGAAGCAACCAGTATGCGTACTGAGGCCCTTCTTCCCAGGAACTAGTTGTACATTGCCTGCTGATGGGAAGTAGAGAATAAGTATTCTTCTTTTCCCTTGCTTCTGTGTATGGTCTTTGCTTTTCTTTATTAAACTGCCTTTATCTCAACCCACGAGTTTTTAATCTTATTTTCACCCCCTATCCCACTGAGGATGGGGTTTGAGAGAGCAGCTTGGTGGGAACCTGGTGTCCAGTTAAGGTCAACCCACCACAAGGACAAATGATCTTTGTCCAAGTCATGTGATATGACACACAATTATTTGACATCTGAGGAGAATGTCACCAGTGTTTCTGATCTTTGGATCATGCATTGTCTTGACAATATAGGGTCAAAGAAAGAAAGAAAGAAGGAAGGGCTTAGTACCAGAAATGCAATGCCTAACTTTGAAGGACTTTGCTACATATCTGAGTATTCAGTCGGCTTGAATCAAATTCAACTTCTTGCATCACTCTGCATCTGTCTAACCCTGGAAGTACCTAAAATCACAAAGGAGTGTCCCTGGTCAGCCAGAATTTCCTTCAGCTCCCTCATTGAATGGTAATTTGGAAAATCTGTTGAGCCCCACCACTATGTGCATCTCAGCTGGGGAGCTTGTGCAGAATGCCTGAACTCAAGAAAAGGAAACAGGTATGAGTCTGGTTTTGTAGTCATGTGTCTCAGGGTTTTTTTTTTAACTGGTGAGACATTGGTGTGGATCCTTGTGTATTTACAGCTACATATGTAAGGAAGTTTAAGTCCCTCAAATTCTCCTATCTTAACTGTCTCCCCAAAATGTCCAGGCTAGTTTGCTGCCCTTCCAGTCTTGAAAATCTTGCATTCTTGTCTGTAGACTTCAACAGGTAAGATGAAAAGAGATCCAGTCATTGTACTCTCAGGGACAGATAATTTCCTGTCAGCATATTCTTAAGAGAACAAAATTATTAAAAAAGAGACAAGAAGGGTATAGACACCTATACAGCATGTACCCCTGCAAGAGTGGCCCTTTCAAGTACCCTCTCATGTACCTGCAAAAAAGAGGCTGAAACTCCTTATTGACATAGATAAGGACTTCAAAAGGACCAGAGGGGTAAATGTTTCAAGACATTCCAGTGTTTCCAGAAATTTAACAGAAAGGGAGATGGGCAGTTGATGTGTAAGGGAATGGATGCTCTAGAGGCTAAGGATCTGCAGTGGGAAATCAGAACACGAATTTTTAGCCTGTGCAAAAGATATCCAGCTAACTTGGGATAACTTGCTTTGTTATACCTAAATTTTCCCATCTATTAAAGCAACTATAATAGAAGTCAGCTAAAGACAAGTATAAAAGCATATCCAGTAGGATGCAGGATTTAAAGGTATTAATACTTTTTAAGCTCTAATGACGAAAGTCTGGCTGATTCATTTCTTTTGCTTGCATATGGGTGCTAAATATCAGATTCCAGTAAAGCACTGGTTAACAATATCAAAAATAAAGCAGCAGAGAAGTGGAAATAATGAAGCTGGTTAAGATTCTGTTGCTTCTCACAGGGGAAAAAATGGCTTTATTGTGATTCAAGCAGAGCAGCCAGATTTCAAGTATTTGATACTAGCAGGTAATGGGAAATTACCCAGGTTTTTCTTGTATTTCTGCTCCAGCATCTTAACTTGAGCACCCTACATCATTCTATTTCATGGGTTCTGACACTTGGTAAATGGGTTTAAAAACTTTTTAAAAGATGGAAAAAAACCCATAAAGTCCTTTTGTTTTGAGCGATTATAATCACAATTTTCAGAAAACAGCATCCATATCCTGGGCTGATGGTATATTACAATGGCATGTCACATCTGGATATATCAACCATATAATATAGTTTGACTGGCGGCAGCATTGCCAATTCGAGGAAAGGCACCTCTAACTGAGCCAGCATTTCCAAACACATTTCTACTCCAGGCCTATAACGTGTGCATGTCTACCTCTTGGGCTCTGTATTGCTCCTTTGGCTGGTGCAGTGATGAAAATCAGGCTTCAGTAAGGGAATATCCACACTGTTGCCAGGGCCTCCAAGATCAGAGACTTGATAGATGTGCCTAAGCTACCTTTAATCTAGATTTCTTGGGTAAATTCCCTGGAATGAATATATTAACATAGTCAGGTTTGGGCAGGCAATATTAAAGTCACCGGTGAAGCTGTGAAAACTACCTGTACCCAAACGTGCTTGTGGAGTGCTGGGGAATCTCCTCTCCATTCAGTGCATGAGGGTTAAATATTTACACTTCTTCACCAGAAAATCAGTCTGATCTGATCAGTGCAGCTCCCCGTGTTTACCATGTCCCTTTTTTCCAGCACATTTCTTGCTGCACGCTGGCTGCCTGCATTTGCTTTGAGGGCAGGTAAGGACCATTTATGAGAACCATTCCTGGAAGGAAACAGACAAATATTCTTATAAACTGCAGAGGTCACAACTGCCTTTTAAAGGGAAAGCTTTAAACTGTTTTCACTTTTATTCGTGAAGTTCACACAGCACAGTTAGTTCTAGATGCATGTTTTGTGCCACTGTAGCCAAAACAGTGATTCCCAATGTCATGAAAAGGTTATTGAAAAACTGTACCCACAATCTCTTGTTTAGGGAATGTTTGGTCAATGATTTAAGTATTTTCAAAGAATAGTCTTCAAGACAATCACATATTCTTAAAATTTAGGAAGTATATTTTCTGTTATTCCTTTATGTGAAAAGCTGTTAAATCAATCCTGGAAGCAGAATGAAACAATAGAATTTAAGTGACGGACACAAATTGCCAAGAGTAAACAGTCATGTTGAAAAGTCCTCACTAAACCAGATGATGACAGATAAGCCAGACCATTTGGTGTATGATGAATAAAGTCTGCATTCTAGCNTGGATACCTACAAAGCAGATGTCTACAACTAAATGGCTGTCTAGACTCCTTCTTTAGCTGATGGAGAGGAATAGACACTTCTAGAGCTTTTTTGCATTTCATTTGCTTTCTTACATTAGGATAAAATTAGCCGAGGTCTAGATGTGGCAATTTGTCTCCATCAGGTATGAAAGGAGCATGTTCACTGGCATCATTGATGCAAATATCTGCACTGTAGGCATTTGTATTTAGCCAGATGAATCATGCTGACGGTGTCTGCATGATTTTAACTCTTCCCCATCCTTTCTGATGTAGACTTATTTTTACTTACATTAACACAAAATAAGAGAATTTCATTTCAGAAAAGGGTATCCATGACAGTACACAAGGACCAAGTCAAGCAGCATTTAAAAGGGGAGGATTCTTCACTCTTCCCTGTTCCACAGTTCTTTCTGCTTCAGAGACATCAAAATAACAGGAAATTACTATATTTTTTGACCTTCAGCTCTCCTAATTTTTATTACTAACAAATCAGATAGTTGCGGTAAGACAGAAACAAAATGTATGTGCAATGTATTCCCAATCAAATTTGGAAATCTTGACATTTAAGGAAATTGCATTTCATTTCCATGCCACTGTTTTAAAAGTGCAGGTGAAATTTCTCTATTTTATTTTTAAATCAGAAGGCACAACCTTGAAAATATGTTTCAAACAAGGTTAGTTTTGCGTCTAAATATGTAAAATAGCAAAAACTGAAATGACCTAAGGCAGCAAAAATGTGGGATTCAGAGGTGAGCCCTTGAAAAGTAGTAAATGCCTGTGTTGTCATTTCTAGATAAACCTTATTTTGACCAACCTATATGTGCATTATAATAGCATCTTTAGTTACATCAGCATATTTTTTACTTTTTTTACAGGATTTCATTCCTTTTCATTCATACATTGCATAGGATGGATATTGTGTTTCAAAGACATTGATAAATCTGCCATTTGATAACTTTCAAGGACCTGTTTGGGAATTTTTAAGACAACTTGTGTATCTAATAATTCATAAAAAAATCCTGTAAATTTTAATTAGTGGTGTCCAGGACCTTTAAGTTTCCTTAATGTCAGTGTGAACAGTATATACTCAGCCTACTCCTCTGCTAAGCCTATGCCATATATACCTGTGTCTCAACGTTCTGTCTGTAGTCATCATCATGACCAAGTTCATAAAAGATATTTTGATATTTGCTGTAATCCTCAGCTTTAAATTTTTGACTGAATGCATGACATTTCCAGGATTTTGCTTATGGCAGAGGCTTATGGCAGAGGCTTATTGCAGTTCAGAAAGTGAGATGAGTCTCGCCCTGTCCCCTCAGGTCAGCAGGGCCAAGCTAAAATGCTGCAGCTTTCTTCTTCCTGCATGGTAAGTAGAGGTGGTTAATAGGAAGATGACGATTATAGACACCTTATGGACAGATATTTTATTTTAATGTTTGTATTGTGGCCAGATGTCATGGTGTAAATAACACAATGAACAAACAATTACAACAGCACTAATGACCTTGTGAGACAGTTTGCAAAATGCAAGGAATTTAAGCTTGCTCCTACTCAGTCTTTTTAAGAAACTGCGCTTACCTCCCTCCTGTGAGGGAAGGGAGACAGCAAGTGTGTTCTTTGTAGGCACCAGGACCCTCATGGGATGTAAAAAATTATGCATAATGGAGCTGTCAGGAAATTTTCATATTTAGACAAGAAGTTGACATAGTTTTGGCTTTTTGCCAGTTCTTAAAAATTCTATCATTTAGAAGGTGAAAAGTGTGTGTTTTTTTCTTTATGTCCAAAGGCTTTCCTCCTTATTGATCAAACATAACCCTTTACATTTTAATTCAGCTGGGAAAAAAAAAAATCCCACACAGGGAGGACAAAAACATCCAGTAATTTTCCTGATACGACACAAATGCAAAACTCATGCTATCCTCCAAGCTCTGTGTGAGAGCCACAGCAGAAAAAAAAGTGTGTCACGCACTTTTCATCACCAGTATGCTGCAGAAATCATTGATATTTTCATACTGTTTAGCCCTCACCCATCTACCGCAGCTTTAAAGTAAAAGAAATATTGCCAGTGCTTTTCATATTGAGGGGCTGCAGGACTGCTCCAGGCCTCCTTACAGCCATATTGCTGAAGGTTATTATTAATTGTCAGTCTGTTAACCTGCTTGTGGTGCTCAGAGATGTCTGATGGCTGGAACTTTATCATGCAAATACAACTAGCGAAGTAATACCTTGGCTTGATAACTTGAGGACATGATGCTTCCTTATGAAGTTTGAGAACTCAAGGCGTTTTCCTTGGGAGGGTGTGTATAGACAACCTGCCATTATGATTGATTGCATTCACGGAGCTTTTCTGCCCTTGTCTCATTACTGAAGAATACATCCTTGGCTTCATGCAGTTCCTTTCCATTGGCTGGCACCTTCCTCCTTTAATGAGATTCAAATCTGTTGCAGGTACTTTCAAGCAGTCTGAAATACTCTTATCCTCCTTTCCACTCTGTATTAGCCTGTGGGGACAGCAGTTGATACGCTGTGGTCCAGTAGTCCAGCAGTCTGGATTGTGCCGGAAGATAGAGCTTGCTTTCTGCCTCCCCTTTGAAGTAAAGGAAAAGCACTCTAAACACCAGTCCCTTCTCAAATATGATGTTCAGGTTTCAGCCACCAGCTCTTTCTCATGGTCGTTATCTAAAGAACACAGAATTGGGATGGGCTTTACATGAACCTCTTCCATCTTCAAAAGAGATGCAAAGAAAACCCTCAGTTTGAATCTTCACACACTTAGAAGATAGGCAACACATACAGAGCTAGTTGTAGCAACTGCTGAATAAAGGACCTTACTATATTTTCAGTGATTGTCTTTGTGTGAATCACACGTGCCTATTATTCATTCAGCTTCATAACCGTATTTTTTCATACAAAAGAAGGGATGATGTCGTGCCACTCAATTACCCCTCAGAGAAGACCTAGACTTATAGTCCTGTCGCTGTCACAGGGTTTTTTTGAGCTGTCCAATCCAGTACAACTAGAATCAGAAAATAAGACAGATCAATAGGATAAAATATTATCTAAAAGAAAAAAGGATTATGGCCAGTCTGATTCAAGACTTTGGTTTGCCTAGGCTATTTAGGTCTTTCAATAGGATATATATGTTTTTGAACCTTTTGCTATTTATATAATGGCTTATGGTAAGTTTTTTTCCTATCAGTAAAATCGAATAGTATTTTGCTCTGGGTTACTCTTCCTTGCTGACCACATAATCCCAAAGGAACAAATTCACAGTACTTCACTTAGCCTGACTCCTTGAATTATCCTGTGATGATGGTTCATATGGTGCTACTGGTAAATGTACTGCAGCTGGAATGAGACCACTTCTGAATAGCTGAAAGGCTTTGTATGGACAAAAGGCAGACTAGGACCTGGTATTACTACTGCCACTGCTCACACCAGCAGCTAAGAAAATGCAAAACCAAAGCAAATTTGGGAGCTATTGCTTTAAGGTATCCAGAAATAACATTCCTTAACCATGTCCTCTTCTGATGCTTCATTATACAGAAGCGATTTAAATTGCTACTATTCATGTTTTCTATACAATGTTAGTCTCTGATCTTTCTCTTCCTTGTGCAGTTGCTATCCTTCTCCTGATAAGGAGGTGTGTGTTATAATTCTGTGTTTAATATATTTGCATTCTCTATAGCTCATGATTGGTAATTATACTTTTCCTATTAATAGAGTTCTTTCGTCTTTCAAACATTATCTCATTGGATTCCAGCAAATCCTTTTAGGCATACTGCGACTTCCAGACTTCTGTTACCTAATCTGTCTTCCTGGCTAGTTTTAAAGTACGTATTCTTTTTTTTTCTTCTTTTTTTTTCTTTTTTTCTTTGCTGTATTTCTGCAGTGGTGAGGTATTTGAGATTGTACTTCCTCTAGGTAAGATACCGTATCTAGCTATCGACTTTTGCTTAATGATTGAGTTTTCTATGGACACAGCTTGTCGATACCTCATAGCTACAATTTCATATCACATTTTTTGTCATGTGAATGTCCCTTTTGTGTACAATTAAGAAACCAAAGAAATATAGGCAATTGTAGGAAAGTATGTGAACTGTTGCAGGCTTCTCTAGAAGGGACTTACATACTGTTCAGAGTCATTCATGTGGTCTGCAGCTGCATGTTCTTGTAGGTTAATTCTGTAGCAAGACCTTCTGGAAATAACTGCCATAAATAGATTGTTGGTAGAAAGAACCGAACACACCTACTGTTGGTCTGAGAGAAATAACCATTATAATTGGTGCTTTCTGGTCTGTACAACCCCTGGGAGCCAAGGACTTTCTTCTCAAAAGAATTCTGTAACAATTACACCCCGGGACTGTGTGTATGTCATGACATAAAACATAGTCTGAATTAATTATTTAGTATGGTGCAGCCCACTTTGACTTATAAGCTATAAAAAGCCCGCCTGAGAGAGAATTAATTATTGCTGGAAATAACATATAATTACAATGTTGCAGGGAAAGATAAGAATTAATGTGCCAGGTGTAAGTAGATTAGACCAGCTTGACAGAAATGAGCAACTAAAAAAGAATTTATAGATGAAAGCTTACAGCCATTGCACCCACAGTGACTGGAAAGCATTACCATGTGATGACTGCTTAGTGGCTTATGTGAAATGAGATATTGGCTTTAGACTCATTGCTCAGAGACAGGTCTGTATGTCACAAATCTGACAAAAAAATGGAGTGAATTGAACGTCTCATCAGAGAAACGAAGAGGGAAAAAGCTCAGAGCCTAATTAAACATTTCCCTTCTTGAAATTATCTCCTTGGGTAGGAGTTGAGGAGTCTTGTGGCAGAGAAAGAGGCTTTGTGGGGAAACACATTTCACTCTGTGTTTCTTTCCTTGTCCAGTGGTGCAGGACTATGAACTCCAGCGTGGAGAGCCAGCTGCTTTTCATGAGGAAAAAAGAAGAATGCTGCTTTATCCATGGTCTATCAAGTAGGGGGGAATGAAGAGGAAGAAAGAGAAAAGAAAGAAGTTTTCCCATGGCTTACCACTTTTCCTAACCATCTCATCTTCTGGTTTTGAAAAGGAGCATTTATAATATTCTGCTCTTTGACACCTAGGAGAGGTTTTGTCCCAAGGGTAACATGTGTTTTGCATGGTTTGAAGGCCAGTGTGAGAGAAGTGATCTTAATCCACTGTGTGGATTCTAATCAGGAACACCAACACCTTGAGTGAACATGGAAGACAACTGTACTGATGGCTTTCTTCTACCTGGGATTAGAAGCTGGCTTCAGTAAGTCATTACAGATAACTCAGAAGTACATGAAACCAAGATTTTGAAGAATTTAAAGAACTGTTGTGAAAGACAAAAGAAGAATGACTCATATAAATAGTCTATGCAACAGTATGGGAGAAATGAATAGCTCACTGGAATGGGATAAACATCCCTCTAAGCATGCCTGATTCTATCTGATGGATACAGGAATTGGGCAGAATTGTACATAATGTGTGTTTTTGAATTGTTCAATTATTGGTGAAGAGTCAGTAGGCTCTGCACCTGGGTCCGTCTCCAGGATGAAATAAAATTGGAGAGCTTAATCTTTCCCCATTTTCTTCCCTAGCTTATCTGCAACACTGATTTTTTTCTTTTGGTGTTGTAAAAGGGTAATATCAGGCACATGGTTAACTCAGCAGCCGATCACAGCTACTCCAGGTTGCCTACCACTTGCCACCTTTTGCTGTGTTAGTATTTAGGACTAGGAATCATAGCAACTTCTCTAAGAAATCATAGGTTAGTAAGAACTGCACTAAAGGTACCCAATCCCCACATCATTTTTGCTGTTGCTAACAGATTTTAGATAAATTTGAAACTTAACCTTAGTTTTTCAATAGACTTCTTTGGTTCACAATTTGCTAAGCATATTTCCAGGACTGGTTCAAAAATAAAAACAACATTATTTAAACCATCCATGTCACTGTTGATAGTATTTTGTTCCCTTGCTTCAAAACCACATATTAATGGTTCAGCTAAAGTAGAATTATTCTGTTCCATTTACAAAATTTGTCTGACTTTTATTCCATTTATGTGGAACTAAAATGAAGACTTTCAGGAACATGGTTTAGTAGAATAAAATGTACTGACTTTTTTTAAAGTTTTAATGAAAAGACAGTCTGGCCTTGTGATTTTGATTATAATTCCTTGGAGTTTTGGGGAAATAAGCCTGAAATCAGTTAATCTTATGCTGATGTGAACCTATGTGAAGAAGACCTCTGGAGGTTTGCTTACCATTGCTTAATACTTAAATAACTAAAATGCTAATATACAGATCTAATTTTTGGTTGATTGCCTCACAAAGATTGCTAGATGTAATGCACTTTACAGCATGAATCGATCCATTGTTTTGATTTCAACTGTATTGGGCCATGCATAATTATGATTGATTCTTGTGAGCATTCACAAATTCACATAATGAAGAGTTTAGTATAGCAATAGAATCAATACAGAATAAAGCTTTGTCAATGTTATTTAAGACTTTACAATTAAAATCACAAAAATATGTCAGAGAAGTTAATGTTTCAGTGTCTACGTTAACATTCCCCAGTTGCTGTTTCACTGGCATTCATTTTATAACAGAAAGAGACAAGAATATAAATAAGAAGAAAACCAATATATGTTCATGCCTACATCCACATGATGGTGTCCTAATTGCCACTCACATAGAAATGATTGAGTTAGTGCTAAAGTTTGCAACAACACTGTTGTTCAGGCTTGAACGGAAAAATACCCAGTAACAAGAACCCAGGATCCATATGGAAGATCATAGATGGTCTTGTGCTACACTGCCAGTTAAGGCCGTGCTGCTATTTGATAGGCCTCTTGGTTGACAAGGACACACTTAGGTGTATCTCTGTCGTGCATGTGGATTGTATAGCCTATATGTATAACCTATATGTATAGGCTGTATCAGCATTGTGTCTAAGGATCAAGGAATTTGATTTTCTGTGCTACCAAAAGATTACAGTAGTGTCTGATAAGTTTTGGTTTGTGCAACCTGCATTTCTCCAAACATTTCCAAGCCACAGTGCAAGAGTCAGAGCAGGCCAATTTGTTAGGCTAGGAGAATTCAGTAATACAGATGTGGGTCATTCTATGCCCTGCGGCTGCAATGCCATAAGCACGTTATTTTATTAGAATAGCTGTAAAATACCTAAATAGCAGCCAGTTTGATTCTCCCATCTTTATCTCTTGTCTCATTTGGGTTTGAATTTTGCATCTGTGTATGTTTTGTGAAGCAGGACATTTTGTTTCCTCTGTACTTTTCTGTTCAAAAAGGGACAATTAAAAAAACCAACCAAACAAACAAGAGAAAAGTGTAGAAAAGGCCCTGTGTTTAAACATGTTTCACTGAAATAAGAACACATGACAGGAAGGTCTTTTTTGATCATCAGTTCCAGCCCCCTGCTGCCACTGGCACAGACATACAATCCCTCCAATAAACCGATCAGGCTTCAATGATTGCAGTTAGTCTCTGAAGTCCTCCGCTCATTGAGTTGAAGAGGTCAGCCTCCTGCTCATCACTGTCAATATGTGACAAGACTGTTTTCTGAAAGTTTTCAACATAAAGGAAGGAGGGGAAGAGGGAGGGTAAGAACACATTTTAAAATGGAAGATTGATTTTGCAGATTAGCACGATTCTGGGAAGACACTGGCAGGTTCCTTCCATAACCACAATTATTTTTTGCTAATCATATCAGGGGTATTTGGGGATGGATTTTGTAATACATACTTTGGTGAATCATAATATGTTCTTTCCATGTAAATTGTCTCGGCAAAAGGCTGAAAATTATCAGCTCCTGTAAAAACATACATAATTTTGAAACTCTCCAATGACAGTCAAATGGGAGGTAGGACTCCTCTTCAAAATATAGGAGCTTCAAAATCTGACTGAGAAGTGATATGGGTGTACACCTATGGCTTGTATTTATATTGTTAATAACCAGGCATATTTAGAAGGAGCTGTGATCATAACAATACTGAGCATCCTGGTAAAACCAGGTTTACCCTGTTCTTACATTTCCCTTAGCATCTGCTTATGGCCACTGTGGGAGATGGGATATTGGGCTGTATGGACCTTGGACTTGGCCAAGTGAGACTATTCTTATGTTCTTCTCTACTTTCATTAAATTCTGCTAAAAAATTAATCACATTCTCACTGCACAGTGACATTTTCTCATTTATTACTTAATTTGAAATTGCTTCTAACTTTCAGGAAACATTTATTTCTACTCCTAGTCTCTAAATGAAGATGTTAGGGTGCTTGGTTCAGTTTAAGGTTAAGAAATCTAAATTTAGTTATCTAGCATAGATGTCTACTGTTACACAAGGTGTCTATGATCCTGTTACAATCAATGAAGACCTAGTCAATACAGATCATAGAGTCTCTCCAGCTCTCTGGTCTTTATAGATTGCATTGATTACATCTCCATTAACGATAATGGGAGCTTATATAATGATCCTGATTTAGTTTCCTAAACATAGGTGTGTACTACCATTTGAGATGCACTACTATATCCCCTGGCAGCTGACTGCTGCTTCAGAAGAATGCACATCTCCTCCAGCAGGTCCTTTGTCAGATCTGCGAGCCCATTTGTGGATGTTGTCGTGGTTTAGCCCCACTCGGCAACTAAGCAC
>VYZW01056103.1:0-11542 GCA_013401315.1 Balaeniceps rex
TGAAGAAAATGAACTCTATCCCAGCCAAAACCAGCACACCAACTCAGTCCAGTGGGAGTTTGTTTCATGAATAAGAAAAAAAAAAAGAACATTCTCTGGGATGGCTTTAGTGTTTGAATATAATTTTTAATTCATAGAACTGATGCTTCAAGAGGAAGGCACAGCCCTCTATGTCACACCTCAAAATTGCTGACTGATATTTTATTTACATGTGTCCACTACTTTGGATAATAAGTCTGGGTGGAATACATTCCACCGAACATTCCTTATAATTTCAGGATCTACCCTACCCGTGTGAAAAGACATTTTATTCCTTAGAAAACCATTGTCATATCCAGTCCCACAAAGGAACCAAACCACATAGTCCCATGTCCTTGCGTCAAATGCTGTTGAAGCCAGCATGTATTATTTATGCTACTGGGTTATTTATGTATCTGGGTTCGTTGCTAGTAAAAGGGTGTAATGCAGACAGATCTTTTTAAAGGATTCCCTTTCTGGAATGTTATGAAGTTAAAGTGTTACATATTCTTGTCATAATTATTGATCTTGTCAATAGATAAGATTTCATTGGATTTTTTCATTAGGTTACCACACAGGTTTCTTAAATAGTCATAAGTGCATGTAACCATATTCCTGTATCTGCCAATAAAAGTACTCTCCACTATAGGAGGGAAGAAAATACAGTCTTAGTTATAAGCGATACATAACACAGAAATAGTATCCTAAATACCTTGATCCATTTTTGTACTACCATGTAGGAAAATGAAGTCTTCAGCAAATCTTTTTTGTATTAAGAGTTATTCCTATAAAGAATTATTCCACAAATCTCCCTGCTAAGTGCTAATATTGTTCCTGGTAGAATCCACTTTATATATTTGAGTACTAACATTTACAGTACATTTTCTCATTTGTTTTTAAGCCATGCTCGAATTAGCAATTAACTAAAATAGTTTCTTTTGTAAATGGAGTATAAGAATAGTTAATAATTTATATTTTTCTGATTCCAGAGTGCAACAGTGTGAAAATGAATGATTAATTTGTTGTTGATATGGGAAGGAATTTTAATCTTTTATGAGAACATCTCGGCTGTGGGTATGCTTATCTCTGAGAAAGAGAGCTGAAATTCTTCAGTGGGCAATGTATGAATATTATCTGAGGCAGCACTGAAAATAAAAATAATTGAGCAAGGAACTAGTTACAATTTCCTCTTCTGTGTCTAGGGTTTTTATCAGCTCCTTTCCAAGCAAATTGTTAGCCCATATGGAACCTAGTATTATTTCAGAAACATAACCATTCATTTATTAATTGAGCATTTATCTGCTTCTGTTATAGGATTCAGAAGTCCATTGTTACAAATAAGCTAAGAGGGAAATTTGGCTCATTTTTCATAAATATTCCTAAAAAGGGAATTTAATGATCAATATAAGTGTCACTGCTACTTCAGTTAGGATTTCACAGGAGCCAGTTGTCTTGTCGCATTCTGGGGCCATTTCCATTTGTCCTGCAGTTGGGTTCATGCTTCTATTTAAAGATCAGCAGCATGACTGTAAGTGCAGACCTGGTGACTGTAGGGGCAAATCAATGCTCTGTCCTCACCAGTAGCACTCCCTGGTTCAGTGTCCTAAAGATATTTTTATGCAGCCTCCCTTTTCATAGGCGTAGTTTCATAAGCGTAGTTGGTAGGCAGAAAAGAAGAATGAAGCCCTGGTCAGCTCAGCAGTCTCAGCTGTTTGCCAGGTGTGCAGCCCAGAACCACTCTCCCACATGTGTATTTCCAAGAAATAAGTAAAGCCTGTTGGTACTGGATCTACTACCTAACTCACCCAGTGAAACACAGCATGCAGAGGCTAATGAATTTAAAGTACTGTCCCTTGTAGACTTTGGTACTACTGTTGATGAGATAGTGGTCAGTAAATAAATGCAGGGAACAGCAAAGAAACCTTCCTAACAAAAAACAAGAAAGATGACGTGACCTCCCCCTCACACGCGCACGTGCACACACACACACTACCTGCATCGCTTTCACACTCTGCAGTTTTCATGCTCGGATTCTCCCCCTGTATAAGTCACTCTTTTGTCCAGACAAGGAGGTGAAACAACTAAATGTGCTGCTAAGTCCATGGACAGTATCAGCTGTCAAAGTGAAGTGGTCATTATTGTCTTAGGCAGAAATAGTGACTTAAGACCTGTTTGCTAGCCCCTTTCTTTGGCATTTGTTCTAGCTGCTGCCTCCCTGTTCTTCTCTTTCACCTCACTGGTTACCACATCCTCAGGACACTCATTTTCCTTACAATTCCTGCCCCAAGGAGAGGATGCCTTTCTTTATGTTTACATAGTACCTAAGATTAGAAAACTTTGGTCTGCACAAGCCTTCTGAATGATATTGTAGTATAAATAAACAATGACTGCTACCTTAGCTAGCCACTGGACTAATTCCTGTAGCTGAGACAGATTTCTGTTCTTTTCATATTTTGCATTCCTGGTATAGTGACAAAATCCAGACTTTGCAGATCCCCAGATGTAGTGGTTCGTGAAAAGTAATTTCTTGGTCCTTTCTCATTATAATCTTGTTCTTTTGTCCAGGTGGGGCAAGAGCGGGAATGGAGATGGGTGTGTTGGGAGCGAGGAAAGCAAAGGCAAAGTAAGGGAAAGGGAAAATAGGTTTAACATCCTTGTGTGACTCTAAGCTGTCTTGGAAGAAATGTGTCCAGGGGTCTTGGGCTATTGCTTTTCCTAGTTTTGGCCTTCTCTTCTCATTTTATTTGAGGCAGCTTTCTATGACTGACTTTTTTGTTTTCTTTGGGAAACACTCACCAGAAAAATGGCATCAGAACATGTACAGTATACAAGCTTTTTGTGCTTGTATACTAACATACACATACCAGTATGTATACTAACGTTGCTGCTCCCCTGTTGGTTTTACCTTGCAGAGTGGATGCTATTGTTGGCTACAGACTCAAATGTCATCTGGGTTTGGATTCTTCCAGCTTATGATTTCATCTTTGCAAATGCTGAGTTTCAGAAGTCTGTTTATATGCTCTATAAACTTAAATTTTCAGTCTGAAATAGTTTCAGACATTAAACTCTAATCAAAACATTTTATGTTTGAATTATGCCTGCTTCCACTGTTATAAAAACTCTACAAGTGAAATCACATCATAGTATTTTAGACTAGATGCCTAATGTTTGCTTGTTTGTGCACTTCCTTCACCCAGACAAGCCACCATGTTCAGGGAGCAGGACTTAGGATTCTAAAAGGCACACATTGTTTCTGGAAAAAATCAAACAAAATAATGCCATTAGTATTGCCATTTCCATGAGAGGCTTAACAGTGGGGAATTTGTTAAAGTCAGTTGCCACCTTTAATTTGGTAGCTACCTTTGAAGATCATGCAATTCCTTTAAATTCCAGGATAAATGCCATTATCCAACGTTACAAAATAGGGGTTGGTGATCTTTTGAATGTCTCAGTGGGCAAAATAGGTGATGGGAAACAGTTCTGCCCACTTAGAGATTCATCCAAGTCCTGCTATAAGGACTGGAAAGATACCCATTGACTTCACTGGGAACTGGATGAGGCTCTAAACATCAATAAAATCAAAGAAGTCTCACAGTGAATAGGCCTATCTGGCACACATTAAAAAAAACAATTGTAAATTTTGAAAATGAGTATTCTTGCAATGTAGGCCAATTGGTCAGCTGCAAACTTGGCACAGCTGTGAAGCATGTGTCCTGAGCAGTCCACAGGAATACAATGGGTTTTTTTGCTTCTGAGAGCTTTGGAGACTGAAAAAAAAGGACTCAACCCAATGTTGAAGACTAAATGCTGAAATAATGGAGCTAAATACAGAAATCAACAAATAATATAGAAAGGTAACACTTCTTTTGGAAGAAAAGAAATTAACAAATCCCACAGAAGTTGAAACATTTTTAAGGCAAGTGTACTGCTTCATTGTGTGTCCTGGAAAAAAAGAACAAAATTCAGAGAATTCTCTGGCAGAAGCTAATGGAATTTGACCTTTATATCAATGCACTGTAGAAATCGGGAAGAATTCCTGAAAAAAAAATACTACTAAGCATGTAATTTTCATCCTTCAACCATCTGCAGGGGGAGTGAAACTCATCCAAAGAGAGGAGAAGCATCCTGGTTTTGGCTGGGTTAGAGTTAATTTTCTTCCTAGTAGCTGGCATAGTGCTGTGTTTTGGATTTAGGATGAGAAGAATGCTGATAACACACTGATGTTTTAGTTGTTGCTAAGTAATGCTTAGACTAGTCAAGGACTTTCTTTTTCAGCTTCCCATGCTCTGCCAGGTGCACAAGAAACTGGGAGGGGGCACAGCCCAAGATAGTTGATCCAAACTGACCAAAGGGTTATTCCATACCATATGACATCATGCTCAGTATATAAACTGGGGGGAGTTGGCCGGGGGCAGCGATCGCTGCTCGGGGACTGGCTGGGCGTTGGTCGGCGGGTGGTGAGTGGTTGCNTACTGAGCCCTAGGCATCCAAACTGCTATGCAGAAATGTTGCTGCTCTGTCTTCAAATAGAAGTATGATTTTGCAGCACAGAGTCCTAGTTGATGCTTTTAAAGCCTTGCGCAGTAGGTACAAACTCCAGAAAGAACACGTAGACTTTTAACTGCATACTAAGACACAAGAGCAAAAACGGCAGTCGAATATTGTGGTTGATGTAATGTGTAAATAGAGCACATTTAGGCACACACATGCACACTTAGGCTTGAAAGCAGCCACTGCAAAACTGGTTTTGATTGCCCTGATTTCCCACAAAGGAAGCTTCTCATGCTTAGAAAGCAGGAGTAACGTCATTAATGGCAATGGAGCTTCACCACAATAAAAGAAAAGTGAGGTTCAGTATCTGTACCATGCTGCTAAACTATAATCTCAAGAGATCTCGAGTCTAGTGTTCTTATAGCTCAGCATTCTGCAGTTACATAGCAAAAGATACTTTGGAATTGCTTCTTTCATGTCTTTTGGGGTAGACTGCACTGGTAAAACAACTTATCACAGTATATATGTTTAGTAACTAAATATTCCCGTGGCCTAGATAGCTGCTTCTCTCCTGTAATTGTACCTTTCCAAGGAAAGTGAATTCCTGAAGAGTACAGTTGCAGTTGTTAAAGGGACTTGAGAACTTGGTTTTCAAACAAAGATATTAAAAAGTCACTGTTTAAAAAGCAAGTCTATACAATTTTAAATTTGGGGGCTTTAGAACCCCAAAGTTTCAGCTGTCTTTTGTTTTTCTTTTTACTTCCAGCTGTTGGATGTGATCTGGAGTTCCCATCTTCCTCCTCTGCTTCCCTGCTGGCTCTGAGTGCCTTTGTGACTCTCTTCCCCAGAGACCGAGCCTGGCTAGTGCAGAAAAATACATTAAAAGAATTTTTTAAGGGTCATTTTAAAACTCCCATTTTCACTAATTCAAGGTCTTTTTTCAGTGATAGAAATTGACCTCTAGTAACTTAAATTGACTGGTGGATGCTAATGGTCCATTTCCACCTCTGTTTCTATGGAAATGGATGTCAGCCTGAAGAGGGGCAAATGATTTTAAACATATACTTCATAAAAGCTGTCACCTACCTGATATCCTTTTTCCCTAAAACCTGACTCAGAAAGGTTTCTGGTAGCAACAACAAAGCACTGCTGACTGGCTTCAGCTGTTAGCTGAGGACTGGGCACCAAAATGCATTTTTCAAACATACAAAACAAAATCCCAAGTCCACTGGCTTCTAGATCCTGATTTGTCATTGTCTTGCATCCTGTGCAATAATTCACTGTATCAGAGTGTGTATAAAACGCTATGAAAGTAGGATGGGAGTATAAAGCATTAACAAAGTGGGATAAGATTGCTTTATTCCTGCATTCAGTATTCTTGTAAAGAACAAGGCAAGATGTGAAGGAAAGGGGGGAGAAAAAAATGGCAAATTTGAAATATCTCCTCCTAAAGGGAGCACAGACTTTGTTGGGCACCTTGGCTCTTCAGAGAGGTTTTACAAGTAAGGTCTAATGCAACATTTCTTTCTAAAAGGTGTTGGCTTGCAGCAACATTTCCTTAGGAAAAGTAATTTTTTTTTTCAGTTTCATGGAAAAAATTCTGTTTGGTTCAACTGATACCAGTATTTATTTAACTGAGAGCAAAATTTGTCCTAAATATATAGATAAAGTGTAAAAGACCTTCTTATTCTATTTTTTTTTGTCAGCAGAAGAATGAAAGAAAGATCTCAGTCTCATGTAAAATACTGAGGAAGGATAAAATGGAATGAGTATTTACACAGATTAATATGACAAATGGAAGTCACTCTTCCACTTTTCTAATTAACTTCTCTGGCATAGTGTGCAGAGGTAGAGAACACCTGTCCTGGCATGTGTGCTATTTCAGCAGATTTTTGAAAATTGCCACATTGTTGTTTTAATGACTCTATGATGGGTTCTCCCATTGGTCATCACCTGTGTTTAGGTTATTTGAGTCGGATGTAATCTAACATGGGCATACTGCAGAGTTTCAAAAGTGCAGCCCCTGATAGATTTAGCATACTGAACATTTTGTATAGTGCATGACCCATGTGGTTCTCATCGTCCGAGGTCCTGGCCTTCATGCCTCTCTCATTATGTACTTTGTCCATCCACTCCATTGATCGAGTGGCAACATACTTCATTTAAAAGAGTGCTGATCAGTTTATACCTGGTTTGAGCAGCCGCCTTTACATTGATCTTAATGCAAAGAAATCTGTTTGACAATTTGTCACAATAATTTTCTCTGAAAAAGACCTTTGTCCTGGAACAGTTCGCACCTGGAAGGGTGATGCACCACTGTGTGGCAAGTTTGGACTTTCAGATTCACTGAAAATGGACTGGAAAGAAAATTCTGTCATTGTTGGATTTTTTTAATGCTTTTGGAAGTGGGGTAAGAAAAAGAACCTTGATTTTTTTCCCCCCAAATGCTGTGGTGCTATCTGAGGTAATGCTTCTTTTTTGTAAGATACAGTCCCTCAGGAGATCACACTTCTCTCACTGAGCTGCTAGGATGTGTCACAAGAATCCCTGATTATAGTACCACAGAGAAAACTGAAGTCCCAGGGCATGAACATGCATCTATCAGATCAATCAAATTTGACAGTGGTGAGAAAAGGAAGGATTCAGCTGAAAATTTACAACATATTTAACATTATGTTGAAAAATTGTATTAGTTAAAAAAACAGTTTTCTGTTGAAATGAAGTTTGGACAAAAAAACCCAAACCTCTCAACCAATCATATCTGAAAGGCTAACACTGCTGATGGCAAAGTATTTGGTTGCCACTTTTGTACAGATGGCTGCATAACATTCACAGAAGGAACGATTCTAGGAGCCAGTTTTTCAAATGTCATATTCTACATATTTAAGTGCAAATGGATCCCTGCATATAACTCGTGTATGCAAATGCTAGACCTAGCATTTGCACATCAAGTGGAGATCAGCTTTGGGCATTATCCTACAGATGGACAGATAAGGTGTGAATTGCATTTGTTCAAAGAAATGCAAGCTACAAATCCCTTTAAAAAGGTGGTCTCTGGGTTTGTTTACTCCCAGCAACATAGAGCTGCTGAGGTAAACAGAGTTACTCCTACACATTTTTGTGAAGAGAATTTTTTTCATCCTCATGGTATGCTCTTATTACCCTGTTCTCCATAGATCTGGGACCCTTTGGTAAGACTTTGCGTTACAGAAACCAAGACAGTTTTTTATACATTAATATTTAATGGAACGGGCTGTCAATAATTACCCACTTACCTCTGCAAAAAGTTTGGCAGGAAGAAAATATGCTGGGTCCATATTAGGAGCCTGGATTATTTAAAAACATTTTGTGATATCTTTGTCTTTGTATCTATCATTACTGATGCATCTTTGACTGGGAAGTTACCTTATTTACCTTATTGTCCTTATCGGACAACCAGAAGATCAGGCACAGTCAACACGGGTTTATGAAGGGCAGATCCTGCTTGACTAACCTGATCTCCTTCTATGACAAGGTGACCCACTTAGTGGATGAGGGAAAGGCTGTGGATGCTGTCTACCTGGACTTTAGTAAAGCCTTTGACACCGTCTCCCACAGCATTCTCCTGGAGAAACTGGCTGCCCATGGCCTGGACAGGCATACTCTTTGCTGGGTTAAAAACTGGCTGGATGGCCGGGCCCAAAGGGTGGTGGTGAATGGAGTTAAATCCAGTTGGCGGCCGGTCACGAGTGGTGTTCCCCAGGGCTCAGTGTTGGGGCCAGTTCTGTTTAACATCTTTATCAATGACCTGGGCGAGGGGATCGAGTGCACCCTCAGCAAGTTTGCAGACGACACCAAGTTGGGCAGGAGTGTTGATCTGCTTGAGGGTAGGAAGGCTCTNGTCGACAGCCGACTGAATATGAGCCAGCAGTGTGCCCAGGTGGCCAAGAAGGCCAATGGCATCCTGGCTTGTATCAGAAACAGTGTGACCAGCAGGACCAGGGAAGTCATCCTTCCCCTGTACTCGGCACTGGTGAGGCCGCACCTCGAGTACTGTGTTCAGTTTTGAGCCCCTCAGTACAAGAAGGACATTGAGTTGCTGGAGTGTGTCCAGAGAAGGGCAACGAAGCTGGTGAAGGGTCTAGAGCACAAGTCTTATGAGGAGCAGCTGAGAGACCTGGGGTTGTTTAGCCTGGAGAAGAGGAGGCTGAGGGGAGACCTTATCGCCCTCTATAACTACCTGAAAGGAGGTTGTAGCGAGGTGGGTGTTGGTCTCTTCTCCCAAGTAGCAAGTGATAGGCTGAGAGGAAATGGCCTCAAGTTGCGCCAGGGGAGGTTTAGATTGGATCTTAGGAAAAACTTCTTCACGGAGAAGGTTGTCAAGTATTGGAACAGGCTGCCCAGGGAAGTGGTCGAGTCACCATCCCTGGAGGTGATGAACTGCAAGTTCTCTCCCAGTCCGGTCATATGACATGGGGGGACTTATCATGACACACTTGGTTTTCTAATTAGAGGTAAACCTTATAGTAAGAGGTAAGCTATCCGACTGTTATAGTACTGCATTTTGGCTAGTGAGCCATAAACATGTTTGATATATAAACAATTAAGAACATATATAATTTCCCATGAAGAAAAAGAAATGTGTGCAACTTTTGTTTGGATTCTGTGGGAGCACAACTCATATTACTCTTAGCTTGCTGATTAATGCAATGCAATCTTTTTTACCAGCTTTAGATTTTTGCACGTGCGTGGCTAACTTCAAAAAGACAATGTCAGAGACACGAGTTTCAGAAGGCTTGGTGCGTTATTTTTTTGGTATTGATGAAATTGTAGGGCTTAAACAATGTAGGGTGTGGAAGACACTGAAGGAAACCTACTTCTTCTGAGCCCAGGGAGAAGGACCAGAAGGCCCAAAACAGTAGACTGGGAGGAAAGTTTTCCTAGAGGTAGTAATATGCCAACCAATGAAGCATGCTGCTCTCAAGCTGGATGTAGCAACAGCTAACACAGCTGTTTGTCTTCTGAATGAAAGGGATGAAATGAACAAAATGAACATTTCCTTCCTGTCCTACTCCCTGCAAATAGATTCAGAAAAAAGGGCCTTGGGACTTTCTTCTTCCCCTTTGAACTTAAATCTTCAAGGCCCATTTTTCCTGTCTTTCAATTTCTGTAGCCATCTATATAGTGAATATCACATAACTTTTGCTCAGAAAAGTGCAAAGAAGTGGAGAAACTGGGCCTCATGTTTATTAATGAATAATTTTGAGTGGGAGAGAAATGGACAAAAGAAGCACTGAAAGACAGTTAGCGTTAAGCGATGAACTTCATGTTTCACTACACAGTCATGTCCAGAGTAGAATTTGTAGTGGAGTGCATCCTGTAATTCAGTTCTTGGACAGCATCTGAGAATAGCATTTCTTTCTGCCATTCTCCCTAAAGTCTTATCCCACCATGCATTTTACTGAACATGGAAGACAAACATCTGACAATGAAAGGATGTTTTCCCTGCTTTGAAGCAAAGTATTGGACTAGATAATCTCTTGAGATCCCTTTCCTATCTCATTTTCATTGATTCTATTGCTGCAGGCAACTTCCCAGTGATCATACAGTTTTCTTTGAATGATGGAAAAGCAAAATTACAATTGATTCAAATTAAATCCTATCTAATTTTCATTCAGAAATTCACTAGTCAGAAAGGGAAACGCAGTTGGAAAGAAAATGGTCCCTGTCTGTGCTTGGATCAATAACACTCTCTTGCCAACAAATTAATTCCTTGATGTGGAGATGTGGTTTCTTCCTCCAGTGCAAATCCTAGTTTAGGTCTCTCTTGCTCTCCCTTGCGAGTGATAAGTGACTGAATAATTGATAGTCGATTTATATTTGCAGCTAAGTAATTTCAAGACCAGTTTGTACTATAACATTGAACTCTGCAGCAAGTCTGAATTCTGTGCTGGGCATATCATTTCCAAGATAAGAAACTAATTTCAGCATGTTTAGTCTACCTTTCACTTAATATAGGCATCCTCTTACTAAGTATGGAGATGTATGGATGGAACTGTATCCAAGAACTGACAGCTATTCAGAAGGGACAACAAACTAACATGAATTCATCTTGAAGTCACCAAATGCCAAGATAAGTTATCGTAAATCCTGCCAAATTTACTGTATGTTTAATACACGCGGTAGACACAAACAAGGCAGCATTCTACAGACAGACATGCTCTTGGAAAGCAAAGGCTACTACTCCTCCTTTCAGTGCTGCTGCTCCATATGGTGGCTATATGAACACTGAAGTCTTGACAGCATTTCAGTGTGCATAGCCTTTCCACATACTGCCGAGTGCCAGGTTTCTTATAGACAGCTGCTGTGGTTTAACCCAGTAGGCAGCTAAACACCACACAGCCGTTTGCTCACTCCCCCAACTCCCCAGTGGGATGGGGGAGAGAATCAGGGGAAAAAAAGTAAAATTCATGGGTTGAGATAAAGACAGTTTAATAGGACAGCAGAGGAAGAGAGAATAATAATAACGATAAAAGAATATACACAACAAGTGATGCAAAATGCAATTGCTCACCACCTGCTGACAAACGCCCAGCCAGTTCCTGAGCAGCAATCAAAGCCCACTGGCCAACTCCCCCTAGTTTATATACTGAGCATGATGTCATATGGTATGGAACAGCCCTTTGGTCAGTTTGGGTCAGCTGTCCTGGCTGTGCCCCCTCCCAGTTTCTTGTGCACCTGGCAGAGCATGGGAAGCTGAAAAAGAAAGTCCTTGACTAGGGTAAGCACTACTTGGCAACAACTAAAACATCAGTGTGTTATCAGCATTCTTCTTACACTAAATCCAAAACACAGCACTATGCCAGCTACTAGGAAGAAAAGTAACTCTATCCTAGCTGAAACCAGGACAGTATCCACCCCTTATTCTATACCATCTACGTCATGCCCAGGTCCTACCCTTTCAATACATTCCAATTAATCACCACCACTTTCCCTGTCTTGATATACACATAATATATCATTCCCTTAGTCTGTGGGCCATCCCTCTAAAATG
>VYZW01056104.1:1518-25156 GCA_013401315.1 Balaeniceps rex
CACTTTTAGAAAGACTTAAAAAAAATCTTCAATGACTCTTCAGTTCCTACAGCAACTTTTTGAGCTTAATTAAGCTGAAAATAATATTTGGAAATCTATCTGACTCATATAGAACAAACCTTTTTAGATATTTAAACCAGAATTCCAATTCTTATTAAAATCTGAAATTAAAATGATGTAACAGGAAAGAGTCTGGGTAAAACAGATAATAGAAAGAGGTAAAACTAACTTTAAAAATATTTCTGAGGTTTTCCATCTAAATGAAAAAGGCAGTTAGAGTACACTGTGTATGCGTTAGACATTCTGCATATTCAGAATATTTGAGACAAACCCAGGAAAGCGATGAGCCAGAGAAAGCATAAGAGAGAAAGTATCCCTATCAAATCCAGACAAGCCTGAGGGAAGTATGTATTCTTCTTTCTCTGAAATCATAAAGAGTGACTGTAGGAATCTCTCCAAATTGTACAAGCAACACTTTCTGATCCTCTCCTCAACTTTGTGGATTCAACAGCATTCCATGTATTTATTTTTCAGGCAAGCAACCACTGGAATACTTAGAAGGAAAAAGACAAGCAGGAGGAGGATTAACTGTCCATTTCAGCAATGCTTTTGCAGTATGATGATGGCACTGAAAAGATTTCACCGTGAGGAAAATGAAGTTGTGAATTTTGATAAGAAATTTAATGTATTTATTTTTCTTTGACAGCTTTTAATGGGCCACAGTGATTCTGAAATTTAAAATTCTTACAGTGTTTGTTTATATAGTGTGTTCATAAGGACACAGTAGAGACTAAAGGTTGGTAACAGGGATACCGTGGGATTTCATTTGAATTTTAGCTTCTTACATACANTAGATTATGTTTCCATGAAAGAAGGCAAATTGTGGCAGTATCTTAAGATAGTATCTTAAGAAACTACCTAAGTAGTTTCTCTTTGAAACTTCTAGTTGCAAATCTTGTATATTCTTTGTACAAATATGCATATGTTTGTCTAATACCTTTATAATTTCNAAATACTCTCTTTTCTTTCTGTTCCAGAGGAAACGTGTAGGCAGCTTTCCATGCAAATACTCTTAGAAGAGCAGAAGCCAACATGATCACGTTGGAAGAAATCCACAGGCTGTCTTGTGCAACATTACCACACTGCTCTTTTTCTATAGACAAATAAAAATTATGCTAAATTTTGAGTCTTTTTATTACTTCAATCTGCTTTTCTTTTGTTTGTAGCCTTGATTGCATGTGGGAATTCATATCTATGCTTTTAAAATGAGTTTTCTGAAGTATTTTGTGAACTATGTATTGACATCTCACAGACATAGTGCATGCACCACAGGTTTGGACACACCAAACTAAACAATGCCCAGGTTTCCAAGTGAGTTTATATAAAGCTTGCCTTTACTTAAAAGTGTAGTCTGTAGAGAAAAGAAAAAAAAAAGAAAAAAAAATAAATTATGTAAGGATCAGTGAGCAGTTAGTTACCCATGCTATACTAAATAGAATGTACCCAGTCATCAATTATATTATTTTGCCCAGCTATAATTGTTTTAGCTATCTCTGATAAAATAAAAGTTCTCCACAGTGATACCCACAGACTGCCATATGACCATGGTTACCACTTCAGAGAAACACCATTTTGTATGTGTAGATTTATTTTATGTAAGTGAGCAGGTTACATATTGTGCCCTTCTTTTTCTTTCTTACCCTTCCAATATCAGTATAAAGGGATGTCAATTCAGTCAGATCCCTAATTATTGCTGATGGGACACTGTAAAACAAACAGAAGAGAGACAAGGTAAAACAAAAGCCCAGGTGATGCTATGACAAACAAAGGGTAACAGACTCAAAACTTCTCAGGAAAAAAACTTAGAAAGTAAGCAGAAGCTAATGTTTCTTGGATTCTCCCATGGCAAGGACACATAAATATAGTCAACTGGATATTAAGACTACTGTAATTAGTAAGCAAAAACCAAGCAGATCAAGAAGCTGAGCAGAAGTGAGATGGCATGAATCTCTGAGCAAGGCACAGAAATCCCCCTTGCCTTGCAGCTGAAAGCCGGGACAGAGAGGTCATGAGCAAGACATCACTCTTCCCATATATAATCTGTATTGTTTTGCTACTCCATTTCATTTAACCTGCCAATAAATCCTGTATGGCTGAAATGGTCCAGGGTATTGCTTGTTATTACTGCCCATCCACCTACACCTGTTAGGGTAACACCAGCAAAGATAGCCAAAGTTCAGCTGTAAGCAGAGCACAGTGCTTGATGACTGGAAAACTCCAGAAACTAAAGCAGGGAGGGAGCTAGAGCCAGTCAATAAGAAACTCTAAGGGTGGGGAGAGGCAACTGAATTTCCACCCCTCTTCAGAGATCCCATTCTGAAGCAGGAATTAAAGAAAAGCTTTCTCCACTAAAATCCCAGCCCCAGGATCCTTTTTCAAGCATAAGCACCTGCCATTATTATCTGACAGTAGAGAGAAAAGATCTTTTTTTTTCTTTTCTGAAGTAAGCTAGAAGCTGCTTATGTGGGAGACTCAGCTTTAATTGCCTTCTCAGCTAAGCAGATTCATGCATTCACATCTTTAGTTCATTCACGTCTTTGCTCCTAGAAAAATGCCCTAGACAAAAGACTCTGGGATATCCCCCCTAGAGCTCCCCCCTATCTGCTCTTGCAAATAGGTGGGTAACAGTTGTGTCAAAATCATGGGGCAGAGTGCAAGTAGGAAGACCTGAACTGTGGACCCCACTTCCATTTGTTTAACAAGAGTCCCACCATCCCAAATCCTTGCTAGGTCTGTGACAGGTTTATCAGCTCTCAGAGTGTAAACCACTTTGAATACACACCTAAAAGTCTCTAGTTCTTTTAAAACATGAGTCTGGTGAGGACCATCTCCCCCAGCACATCTGGTGAGCACCCAGGACAGGCATCCCTGCATTTCATATAATATCACATGGAAGTGAGAAGTAGTCAGGACTCGTGTGCTGAGCAGGAATATCTCTGTTCACATGAAAGTCATTCAAGCAAATAGTTGCTGCTGTTCTATTATTCGCAAGCATTGAGTTAAACTGGTGTCTGGCCAATGGTGTGAAAATAACTGTAGTCTTCAGTGTGCTGTCTCATATACAAAAAATGTACATATACCAAGTGAATTTATTTTAATGCATTGGTCTCCATTTTTAGTCATCGCTATCATCATTTCATGACAGTCATTTGTCACAAATAATTTAGTAGATGTGTATATGTTCTCTCAGCCCTAACTGTAAAGGACACATTAAGATCTTTGTAATAGCCTATGTGCCACAATTTTTGGGAACAAATCCATCCCTATGCCATATTATATTAAACAGTGTTCCATTAATAATGTTATATAATTGGTCATACCAGCTCACATAATAAGTTACTACAGTTGTTACAGCAGAAATAGAGATAGAAAGGAGCCTTACCTGACTTAAAGACATATTTTGGTTGCAGACAAAATGGATAACTCCTAACTTGGACACCAGAAGCATAGATTTGTTCTTATAAGCTGTCACATCTGGGAACAGTAAGCACAGATGAACTGTTTCCTTAAAATACTACCCTAATTTAGAAAATCTGAAAGTGGGAAAAAAAAAAAATGAGAAAGAGGTGCCACAAGAACTCTGTGTAAAGTGAAACTTCTAGATTTTAAAAATGCTCGTTTTCCATAACAGGACAAAAAGCAGAAGCATTTGAAAATCTTTACCCAAACAAATAAAGAAATGAAAAGGAGACTTGTCAGTAAAAGTTGCAAGGTGCTGATTCAGAGATTTGAACTTGCTTCTCACACATGGGAGATAAGGTTCCTTAAAAGCTATTGTGAGGAAGCACCCAACTCTCTAGAGTTTCTGAGGCTGAGAAATATTACCTGACAAAAGTTCAGCTGAAATAGTTATACATCCATTCAAAAAATTGACCGTGCTGCTCAGCACTTCCTAAACAAAAAATGGCCTCATTCATGCTGAGCCTAAATCCCTGACCACAATAGAAAAGCACCGTTTACTGATGAGATGCAAAAAGCATATAAGCGTCTCAGTGGTTTATCCTGATGAAGAAGACAGCATTAACAAAGAACACGCCATGTTATACCCCACTGCCACCTTATTCTTCAGAAAAGTCCCATAAAGACATGAAAAGAGTAGTAGGAAAAGGGAATCTGCAATTACTAGTAAGGAGGCTGCAGTCCTTTTCACTACTTCCAGCGTTTAGCTTGCAGGGCAGTAGGGCATTAGCGGAAACCAATTAACTCTTCCATTCTATAGCAGCATTGATAGACCCAGAGAAAACTGCAGATTTGAATTGGAGTGCAACAGCATATATTCTGGTACCTAGAAGAGGCCAGGAATGTTCTTAAAGGAATTGGTGAGCCAAGATGAAGAAAATGAGAAATGGATGACAGCAAATTCCAGACTTGTGTCATATATGTTTGTGCCTCAGTGCACACCAGTTATCCTCTTATTTCAAATCCAAATTTGATCTCCCCCAGATTTTCTCTGAAAATGTTTAGGCATAATATACTGTTTTTTATTATACATTTCTGTTTCTGTTTAACTAAATAATGATAAATTCAGGAAATGTACAGAAACATTTCAGAAATGTTATGTTTCCTGTAATTGCTACAATGGAAGAATGATATCCAGAGGGAGAGGTTAATCCTGAGATACTGGTGTATATCAGCCTGTACACCAAAACCAATATAAATAAAGCCAAAGGTGAATCATTTTTCTTGTCATTTTGATTTTTTAAAGGTTGCTCAGACCCATATTTGGAAAATCTTGCTTAGCTTCAGCAACAGTTAACCATAGCAAGGCTACTCTGAGAGAGGAATCTGGGTGAAAGTGGTAAGAAATAAACCTTATCCAATTCGGCTTTGAGACTTCTAGTGTTTAGAGACAACTACTTTGTGTTATTTGTTTCTTCTTCTGGGTCTTCTAGAAAAAAATCTGGAGAAGCATCAGTAACATTAAATTGCACTAGAAGGAGAACTGAGTTGCCAGTTAGGCTGCTATATCATGGTGGTACCTCCTTTAGTAAAGAAAATAACAATATTCATGTAGACTCATTATTTTCTGAAAAGTATGTGCTGTGGCACAGAGTGAAGAAAAGCTGAGAACTAGAGTCTCATGATATCCCTGTATTCTCACAGGTGTTCTTCCTGTAATGCCTGTTTTAAGAAAGGGTATTCTTTTATTCTTATCTTCACTTTTAGATGTTCAATATTTAGTAACAATATAATGAACATCATATGTTACTGACTGCAGTCAGGTATGGTGCTGGAAATCTCAGCTGAGGTTTGTTCCCTGAGGACTTTGAGTGACCACTCTCCTAGCCCTAACGAATCGTGGCAAATTTTTGCGATTGGGATTTATGTCCTTGTGAGGCTGATCTAAGAACAGCACACTCATTTTTAACAAGTGACCTAAATTACATCTGAATTCAGTCCTCCAGAAAATGAAATACCAGAGTGTTAAATTGTGCTAGATTTTAGTCTATAAGGCAGGTTCTCATAGACTGACTAGCGATCAAAATCTAATTAGTCTGTTTAGTGAGCCTAGCATGTTTCATTGTGTTTGCTAAGTCAAGAAATCATATCTCAGAAATTATGCACTCCTGTAGTATGCCTTATGAACACAGTACTATTGTAGTTTGGATAACCATTCTCGCTAGACTTTGCTTAATAGACCTTATATTTTATGTTTTCAGTGAACAACTCATACAGGGTTGAGCCAAGGGCTTAATCACTCTTAATACGATAAAGCAGCACTTTAAAATATTATTAACCTCATCTGTCTAGATTTGGAACTAATAGACCATTGTGTGTGTATTGTCTTTATCCCTGCCAGTTATGTACATATTTATTAATCCACTCTTCCAGAGGAAAAATTTCTAAAGGAAAACCAACAGTAACCTTCAAGTGAGCGGGCACAGGTTAGAAGGGCACTAATTAAATGTCAGACTTGACAGATTAAAATTATGAAATTTAAAATCACCGTGGAGCTCTTTGTCATTGTCAAATTAGGAGTCAGTGTGATGAGGAGCACGGAAGTGAATGGTTTAATGGATTGAATGGGAATGTGGCTTAGCAGCAGCCTTTTCTTGAATTCAGATCAGCCTGTAGTTCAGATCAAAGGCTGCTAGTTCAATTTCACATTCAAAAAGAGTTGTAGCTTACCTGCATCAGTAATAGATGTGTGTATATGTATGTAGGTTTGAAAAAAAAAAGAGAAAAAAAATGAAGACAAATATGTTTCATGAGAAATAATTTTTACACAGATGATTTATATATCTAGATTAGAGTAGTAACATTTTTTCTATTATTTTGGCTACGGGGTATTTAATGAGATTTAAAGTCAAAGTGTTCATGCAGTGCTCATTATTTGTTTTTGAAAGCAACTCCTCTATTTAGCAAAGTGGAAGATGGAATATTTAGTGCTGGATAGGTTATGTTAAAGGAAATAAGATTAAACTCAATTGAGTGGACCACATCCTGACAATACCTGTTCTGATATACCTTTGGAAGAATGCTGCTGACTTCAACAGAGTTTACACCAATAGACATGAATGGCATTGAATAAAATGGAAAATTATGATGTCATGGATCAAAACATTGTTTATATGTAAGTTTGCTTTATGAGGAAATGCACTTATAGAATCATAGAATCATAGAATCATAGAATGCTTTGGGTTGGAAGAGACCTTTATAGGTTGTCTAGTCCAACCCCCCTGCAGTGACCAGGGACATCTTCAACTAGATCAGGTTGCTCAGAGCCCCGTCCAACCTGACCTTGAATGTTTCCAGGGATGGGGCCTCCACTGCCTCTCTGGGCAACCTGTTCCAGTGCTTCACCACCCTCATTGTAAAAAATGTCTTCCTTATATCTAGCCTAAATCTACCCTCCTTTAGTTTAAAACCATTACCCCTTGTCCTGTCACCACAGGCCTTGCTAAAAAGACTGTCCCCATCTTTCCTATAGGCCCCCTTTAAGTACTGAAAGGCCGCAAGAAGGTCTCCCCGCAGCCTTCTCTTCTCCAGGCTGAACAGCCCCAACTCCCTCAGCCTGTCCTCGTAGGAGAGGTGCTCCAGCCCTCGGATCATTTTTGTGGCCCTCTTCTGGACCTGCTCCAACAGGTCCATGTCCTTCTTGTGCTGAGGGCTCCAGAGCTGGATGCAGTACTCCAGGTGAGGTCTCACCAGAGCCGAGTAGAGGGGCAGAATCACCTCCCTCGACCTGCTGGCCACGCTTCTTTGGATGCAGCCCAGGATACGGTTGGCCTTCTGGGCTGCAAGCACACACTGTTGGCTCATGTCCAGCTCTTCCTCCACCATTACCCCCAAGTCCTTCTCCGCAGGACTGCTCTCAATCCACTCATCCCCCAGCCTGTATTGATATCGGGGGTTGCCCCGACCCAGGTGCAGGACCTTGCATGACTGATATAGTTTCATTTGCACACACATATATATACACAGATGTACCTGCCTAAATATTTATATATCTAAAAACTGTATGCAATGTCTTTCAGACATCAGTTGTAGAAAATCTAATGATCTGACTCCTGTAAATTAAGTCTATAAAATATGAAATTAAAATATTCCCCCTTAAGTCATTACTTGTATGTTCACAAAATTTTCAAAACCCCTTGCCTCCTTTCTTGAACAAATCAAAAAATTATTACATTGCCATTCTGAAAAACTTCTCTTAATTCAGACACTGTTTTGAACAATATAGAAGATACTATAAACAGTGACTGAAATCAATAGGATCAGATTTTAAACAGGATTTGGTAGTTATTTAAACCAGTGGGAAGTCTTTTAAGCCATTGGGAATCTTTCTATTGAATTCAAAAGATGTTGGATCAAAGCTGAATTCTTTAATCAATATACCTAAATTTACATTACAAAAAGCGTCAATAAAAACATCAAACCATTCATAGAATGATAGAAGCATAGAATCATTTGGTTGGAAAAGACCTTTAAGATCATCAAGTCCAAACATACCTGTCCACTACTAAACCATGTCCCTAAGCACCTCATCAATTAATTGCATTCATAATGTTTGGGGGTTTTCTTGAGACAAGTGATATGTTATGACAAAATTATGCCAGGTAGCTCTTGTCCCATGCTCCAGTTTCATTCAGGCACTGCTTAAGACATTTGACAGAACTGGCATTTTCAATTCAAACACTGATTTGAAGTGAGATGTCTTTAGCATACTGTAAACCCCACAGTCAAGACGTCTACCTTCCACCTCAATGTGCATTGAACAGGAAGACAAGACTGAATGTGAGTCTACAACAGCATTTCTGGGGAGTACGGCTCAGTAGCTTCATGTGAGATGATTCAAATGCAATCCTAGCAGATCTCGGGATAAATCACCAATCTGTCACTATCCCTGACACCCCAGGCAGACACGGCAGTTCTTCAGCCATCACTTGGAGAAAATTTCCTTAATTCCCAAACTTTAGCCAGGTTTCTAACCTTTCCTGACCAAGGTCAAAAAGATGAGAGGGGCCACGTCACAACATTTCAATAATCTTAACAAAAAGAGGACTGTAGAACAATTACACAGCATCGAGAAATTAAATCTTGAACAAAGACAGACTTCAACTAGTGCCATCAACAACAAATGAGATCCAAAGAAGATTTTCTGGAAAAATTGTCCCTCCACCTCTTATACCTCACCAAGCATCAAAGGACTAAAATTCCTGGATAAAAAAGTGCATGTACACTCTCCTCCTCATCCTGCATTTACAGAAGCCACATGAACCAAACACACTAATTTCTAACTACAGTGCAACCAGAAATTCCCAGAAAAGGGGACAAAAAATTATTTAGGCCAATCTGAATCAGACAGTCTGGAGAACTGCTATTGGATTTTGTGGATGATACTGTAGAGGTCAAAAATACTGCTATGGTTTAATATCAAAAGGAACTATAAACTAAACTGCACAAAAGAAAACAAAATTAAATGAAATGAAACTGAACTAGAATCTCTGTGGAGTACCTAGTAGATTTCCTTGTATGACTTCTGCCATTGACCCTTAAACTATACACTACGCACACTATACAAGTCATTTGCAAACAAAGGTTTGGATGAGGAAGAAGCCACTAAGCATGGGCACCCAAGAGGAACACTTTCAAAGCAAGAGACAGACAACATCTGTAAAACCATATTCAAGTGATTTAGCTCATGAACAAGAAATGCCATGGGGGTTTTATGTAGGTATTCTAGTCTCCTTAACCGTCTGAGTTAACTCATGTGGACAGTTTTTGTTGGAGTTGTCAAAGGATATTGAGTTTGTTCTATAAAACATTAGTCAGCATGGTCACTTTTTGACATGGGAACTGGTGTGACATGAATGAAAAAAAAAAGAAGAAAGCATAAAACTGAGAAGTCACTTAGTCCTGTCATGGGTTCTACTAATTGCTTTCAGTAAACTAGCAAATACTTGTGTTTCTGAATAAGTAAATAATAATTGTCAGTACTGGCTATTAATTACCCAGTAGCCACTGAATATCTACACTTTAAACTTCAATAAGAATTTCTTCTCTTGTAAGAAATGGTTTCAGGTTTTGCAAAGAAAGCAGATACTTCCACTTTTAAATACATTTATATCCACATGAAGTTAATAAAAAATACCAGTCATTCTAAAGAGTTTATGATGCCAAATAAGTGACATTTATTAAAGGACTTTTCCTCATTTTTCTCTTTTATCAACACTTCCTAAATTATTTAAAAAAATGCCAGTGATTCCTCTTGAGTTCAAAATTTTCATTTGCCAGAGTCATGCATTATTTATCCATTCCAAAATATCACAGTGACATACATTTCCAGTACATTATCTTATCAAAGGGTGCAAGTCACTTAGAAGACATAACCTTCAGTGCTGCTGTGTGTTGGCCTTATTTTAAAAGGGCCTGACTAATCCCTTCATGAGAAAAGCCATCTGTTTGGTAAAGCCACGTGAGAACAGCCCCATACTGATAAACCTCAGCAGGAAGCTCAGAGAAGATGCAGGTGGCCTCAGCCAGCACAGAAGACTCATCTACACAGTGAATGCTCCTGTGGGAAAGTCCAGTGAATTGTCTCTTTCTCTGGAGCTCCCCCAGGAGGGACCAGGCCTTTACATGACCCTTTACTCAGACCCACAGCCAAGGAGGTGCAATCTTGCCTTGGGGTTTGTGTCAGTACAGGTTAAGCTGCTGTACTGGGCTCTGCAGGTCCACCCAGGTAGATCAGCCTAAGGCCACTCCTGCTGTGTACCATGTCCTGCACCTTAGTTTTGAAAATATTGGCAATTCTATGTAGCATTAAAGATCTTTTCTTTAAGAATTTCCTCCTTACATCCCAGATTCCTGCATTGGAATCCCTTTTCTTGGTTGTTCAAGTTTAGAGGTGAAAGGATGAACACTGCTCTTTGTTGTTGGGTTTGCTTGGTCACTTGAGAGTCACATGGAGCCATCTCTCCATATATGCACATCATCTGTAATACTACCTGACATGATACTGTTGGACTGACGAAGCAGCACAGAAGACCTGTGAAATTATGCCAAATAGCTGACTGCCAGGTTATTAACCCAACCAAAGTCTTTTAGGTGGTTAGAAGGAGAAAAGGGCTACAAAAGAGGCATCCAAAGTGCAAAAATAAACCCAATAAAGGTGGGTTTTTTTTCAAGAAAATGGGTTGCAAAAATATATATGTGACTGCCACACAAATTTCTTGTGGTGGATGGTGAAGGGTGATGCAGAAAGATGTAATTTGGTGAACAACACAGCTGACGGAGCCTGGGTTCCTGCAGATTTGTGACACAACTGATCTATTAGTTGACTATAAAGGGCAAAAGCTGACTGAAGCTTTTTCTGCAGCTGGGGTATTCACAATATTTCTTTCTCAGAGTCTCTGGTGTCTAACAAGGACCAAGCTTTTCCCCCAGTGGACTCTACAGGAAGGTTTCTCTTCTGTGTATAGCTATTTTATTTAAACTTACAGGAAATTAATATCTCTGAGATATTTTTCTTTCTGCCAGCTATGGCTGAAATTGGCTTGGGCCTCCAAAGTTATTAAGGAGACACAGATAGAAAGACAGAGGGGTACAAACATGGTAATTGCATAAACTGCTTCATGAAGGAAACCAAACATCATAATCATGGCCCAGAATGGATAGATGGTTTCCTGTCCCAGTGGATAGAGGAAAACATTCAAGCAATACGTTTGTCATGCAAAATTATCCTTTTCGGACATACTCATATGCAGCACAGAACCAGCTGGGTTCCACAGCTCCGCCAGTGACGCTCATATAACACTGCAGGGCACTTAGTCCTTTTGGCATGCAGAAAGTGCGTCCTGCCAGTTACATTTGGCAGCTGTCACTGAATTCAACCTACATAAAGAACAACAGACAACCTGGCTCAGGGAATTGCTGGTGGGATATAATGACTGTTGCCTTTAGGTGACCTGAGCAAAGCAGGTCTGCAATTTAGTTTCTTGTTGGCTCACAAAACAGGGGGCAACCTGTAGCACTTGAGCAACATGCAGCTCATGAGCTTTTCAAGTACAGTTCTCAGTCTGGATGATATTACACAGCCAGCAACAGGGTTGTGCTGGCGTGGAGGTTACTAGGTATGCCGACATTCAAGCTGTGAAAACAAGTGAGCCTGTGGGAACCGCACAGCAAATTTACTTTGTACTGCAATGGAGCAGTGGAGACCCACAGGGAGACACTTTCTTTCTCTTCCTCAGAGCTATCAGGGAGATCAGTAGGTAGGTAGTAAGTGGTCTGGTATGTCTTAAACATGTGAAGGTTTTGGAAGGAAAATTGTAGGATCGTGTAAGTTGTACTCTCACAGGTGGTAATAGTCTCATGGAAGTCAGCGGCACTAATTGCATGAATGAGAGATCACTACTTTAGTTCAAAAGTTTCAAAAGTTCTGTTCAGGACTGAGATCTGCTGGTGGCCACTCATTTCTGCCCATCCTGAAGATGGTTAGCATTTCCAGCAAGCTGCCTGCTCTCCCTCATTCACTGTAGACAAGGTCAGACTGACTAGTTTAAATGGTACAACTGCCTGGTCAAGCAAACCCAACCTGCAGCAAAACGGGGATGTTCACATGAATTGCTCCTTGGCAGAAATCAGGAGCTGTTCTACAGAAAAGCAGCTACAAGGACTAATGGACAGTAACATCCAGCATTGCTGGACCCAAAAGAGGATGCTTGGCCTAATAAAAGCATAAGGCCAGAAGGAAACGCCTGGGTCACCGAGACTGTTCCCTGAGGTCTCAGGCAGTGCATTGTACAATCTCTTGCATACATGTATTGAGCTCCCCTACTCCCAACAGAAGGCTGTTCCTGAAATTGAATGTTTCATGATAATGTGTATAGGTACTGAACAATCAGATACTAAAAATGTTCATTTAAAAGTCTGTATTAAACGATGATGATGAAGAGATCAAGTAAGATTGGTTATTGTGATTTTTAAACTGTCATTCAGATGGTTTCTAATATAGGACAGAAGGGATCAAATCAGAATTCATCCATAAATTTAAAATAATTACTCTCACTATGATACAAAAATTTAACAGCAGACTGTTGAAAACCCTCAAAGATCAAAGAGGTAGAGATAAGGCCACAAAAAACAATCTGCAAATCTGTAATCGTATATCCTTAAGGAGCCATATATCACTACAGAAAAAAAGACATTGCTCACTGAAATGGGCAAATTAATCAGACACAGCATTAATTCTAGTACTGTAGCTGCTAATGCAGTTTAATCTGTACAGCCATACTTCTGGTTATGGGGCAGGCTATTTTTCCCTTTGCTAGAGGCCAATTTGCTAGTACTGGACTTAATGAAGACTACATATTAAAGCATAAACAAGGTGGATCAGGTCCTCATGGAGGGTCAGTGAGGTCTGATAAAATTTCTTACACCACCAAAGGAAGTGGAGCTAGCTTAATTGTCTTCCAAAGCTTAAAAATATAAGATAGCATTTTCTAATCAGTGCCAAATAACCTTGGAGCTCAAACCATCTGATGAAAGTCAACTGGAATTCATGTGTCTGTCTTTTTTTGGAGGAAGGGAAAGAAAAAGTACAGGAATTAATAACTTACCAATATTTACATGAGAAATATAAATATTTAAAAAAATGCTACTCTGTTGTGAATGAGATTCCATACCTTGAATATCAGAAAAAAATGTAAAATATTATGTCAAAATGACTCAGCAACACAAGAAATGTTTGTGCAGTCCGTCCTCTGAGTCTCATGTCATACACCGAACACGAGACCCATTGTATCCATCTATCATTCTCATAAATTAAGAATTGATAGTTCATCTGCAAAATTAATTGCAAATTCAGTCTGGATCCCAAGGTTCAAATGTGCCAAAAAAAAGAAGTAGCCAGACTTACTAGCAGACTTACTACAGCTTGACAAATCATGTTGGCTGAGTGATGGCTGTAAGAAATCATATATTACTTTTATCCATCTATTCACCTGCTCTGTATATAAATAAAGCAGGTAGTCTCTTTAAATATATCTTTGCAGTCTAGTACTTTCCAGAGGCTCTAAAAAATCAATGAAAAAAGGCAAGTATGAAAATAACACTGCCTTTACTTACGTGCTCCCCTAACAAAATTATAAAACACTGTAAAATTCCACAAAGCAGCATGAAAGGATTTATTCTCAGTTCTTTGAAATTCATGGGATGTTTGGCCACTATTTTCAGTGAGAGCAAGCCAAGACATTTTCTTATAGTGAGTCTGATCCTTATAATTAGTTACTGGGTTTTTTTATTCCTACCTTGATCTAACTGTGCTGTTTCAAACAGATAGAATTTTTGTGGCTTCATTAATAAAATATAGAAACACAGATGATACAGGATTCATTTCATCTTAGATACATCAATTTAGACATCTAAAATTTAGATGAATACTACAAACCAGTTATCCAGGTTCCAGCTATAGTGAATGGAAAAAGCAGATCTTCCAAACATGGTGCTTGCCACCTGTTTGAGAAAGGATGGGTTGTTGCTGCCTCCAGGTGCTTCCTTCAGATCTCATGTCCTAATGCAGCCATGCATGCAGGTAAGGCAAGCGTTACCTCCTCGGGAAGTCATGACAGGCTGGTGTGAGATGCTTTGCCTCGGGAACAAGCAGCAGATGAGTGAGAAGAGAATGATGGAGCACTGGCCCCCACAAGGTGTTGCTCAGGGGGAGCAAGTTGGTCACCGGGCAGCAGAGAGGGAGACCAAGTGTGGGAAGAGCCATATGTCCATGCTCCAGGTGCTCCCAGCATGCTCCTGGGGTAAGTGTGAGATTTACCTGAATGAGGAGCTGCAAAAATAGTAGCTGTATAGCTTCAGGCTATAGACTCATTTAAGAGTCTATCTACAGTTCACTGTATATGAGTTTCTTTTACGGAACAAACAGTTCTTTAGGCCTAGATTTAGTTCCCTAATCATAGGTAGGTAACTAGTGCCAGCTGAACTGTCCTGGAGTATCAAGACAGATATAAAAGGTATAAGACAGGAACATGCGATAGTTATGCCCTTCTGGACAAGCAGGTAGAGGTCAGGTTGGGTAAGCTAGGACATCCCATGTGCCACTGGATGCTTGTCTGTGGCAGCTGAACCAAACGCTAGAGCTTCATTAGGCACTTAGGCACCCACCTCCCGCGTAGACACCGATGTGTGAAGACACATCTTCACCTGTGCTCTGAATTTCACTCTAAGGGCCCCAGGTCCACCAGCCCTATGGAGACATCTCGTGTAACCTCAGGCACTTCAAATAGCCCTGGACGCCTGTGTGTGGGCAACTGAATGTCTGGTTGCAGAGATCCTCTCCCAGGTGTATTGGTAAGACATGAGGCACACCTCTGGAACTGAAAAGCAGCACTGACTACACTGACATAATGCTCCTGTTTGAGATATGTGTATTGCCAGCACTTTGCAAATTTAATTACATCATATCCATCTGCTTTAGCAAAGAATCAGGGGACCACCACTGTGCTGTGAAGGACAGTCTTGCATCTTGAATCGTTCTGTGATTTTGGCGCTAAGTGACCTGTCTTCTAATCAAGGATGCAACGACACTGCATTTCACGCATAAAACCTGAGTGTACAAATTCACTCAACTGGCTTTAATTTGAAATATGGGCATTAGCAGCTGTACAATTTGTGACAGACTGATCGTTTTTATGATGTGTCTGTTGGTATGGCCAATATTTTCTCTCTTCATCACCTGTACTTAAATCTTCCTTGCCTTTGGATGCTATGCATGTGCAATGTGTAATAAAGAAACTGAATTACCTCTCACCCTTGTAGAAGGTGATCCCTCCGAATCAGCACGGTGGCTATCGGCAGGCAGTACACATCATTTGCATTGTGGCTGCCTGCACCCTGCTTGACCTACGTATGAATCCTGCAGTTCACCTAATCCCTATTGCTTGCCCAAACAACCACGATATAAAAAAGTATAATTGCTGCTGCTACCTGTCACAGGCGGAGCATCATACTATAGTATTCATGAGAGCTTGTGCAAAATGGTGCTCAAATGGCAAGAAAATGAAAGAATTAATAAATTCAGACCCATTATTTTTCACTAACTGAACATGTAGGAAATAAAGGAGAGGTTTTCTTTTGGCGATAACTTAGCTCCCACCCTCCTTTTGTTTGTTATTACAGTCATGGTTCAAAGCCCTCTACAAAAACAAGGTCCCACTTTATTATAGGACAGTCAGGTTCAGCGCACAGCTTGCAATAAAGAAATTAGCAAACCAGAAGCTGCAATTCTGTAGAAACACTCAAAAACGAAGAGGATTTAAAGTGACAAGATCCAATTAAATTTAATTACCCAAGCTGTATTTTCATTTTAACTGACACTTTTTATTAAGGAGCCACATGCACTAAAGCTAGAAACCTGGGCCAAATTGCATCCCAGTAATACAGTTATCTTATGCAAAATTCTGAGTATCTAATTTTCTAAAATGAAATTAGAGACATGGGGTTTGTAAAAGGTTCTCTTTGTCTGATACTATAAGATGCTGTTTGCAAGGTACCTACACTACTGTATATCTATGCTACAGTAGCACCTGATGTACCTAATAAAACTTATTATTGGGAAAGAGTCTTAACACACCTTTATTATTTTTTAATATGGAAGTATTCCGTATAAATCAGGGAGACTTAACAACTGCAAATCTAAAACTCTTGAAAACTGAAACATAAAGTCTTTATGACTTTGACATGAGAAAGTTATTCATGCATCTTTTAATTTTAGGCTTAAGCAGTCACATAAGGCTGGACCAAATTATTATTTTAACTTCACCTTATTTGTCCCCATGGCAGCAAAGAGCAAAGAGGGGCTGCAGAGAACAGCCCACTAGGAGACTTACACTTGGGAGTTCTTTCCATGCCTCTGGTTTTAAACAATATATAGCTAAAAATGTGAAACAAAAAAAAATGAAAGGCAGGAGATGAATGGTTAAACAACTGATAAGAAAACAGGAGAACAGAGGTTTTTGTTTAAGCAAGCTCAAGACAGTGGGAACAGCCTAGCTTTAAAAGAAATGCATGTGGTTGTACGGTCATCCTTCCCTCCCAAGGGCTGGCTAGGATGTGCCAATGCCTTTGGTGGCTGGAGTGGTGCTATCGCTGGTGCCGGCACCTCAGCACCCATACTATGCCCACTGGCAACCCTCCTCAATGGTAGGTTTAGCACTCCCTCGGAAGCAGGAGGAAAAGTGGGTGCACACTGTCCCCCCCTCCTTGGCAGGGACTTGTACTGCTGTGCCCTCCCCCAGCCATCCCACACAGCCCCCCGGGCTGGTGGGGACATGGGTGGATGGCATGAGGGCCTCTCCTGCCGACAGCAGCAAGGGGCTGAAGGGCTGTCCAAGGGGCAGTCACCACCAGGACCAGCCTGCACTCCTTGTTCTTTCCTCTGGAGGAGGGATGCTGGGGTGCCAGGCTTCAGAGGGAAAGTGCTTCCCTAGGTGGGCCGTGTCTCTTAAAGGTATGCACAACAGCATTACCATGACCATTACCACAAACTGCATTTGTGAAAGTGAAGTTGGCTTCCTTTCTTGCTAAGTACTGCTGCTAAACTTCTCAGGTTTCCAAGCAAAAGAGGGCTGTGGTTATGGAGGTTCTGTTTTTGTATGGGAGAGGGGAGAGGAAGAGACTGGGATAGAGTCCCAGTATCCTCTATTTCTGAAGTGTGAAAATAAAGCATGCAATTACCTCGTGGGAGCAAATTCAGAGCCAAAAAATTATTTGTAAAGTACTTTGAGAATGGAATAAGGTGTAGCCACAGTCAGATGGTTCTCCATGCAAAGTTTCAGTCTGTATCATTCCCCTTTGTAATCTTTCAGCTTAATTTCCTGTGAAAACAGTTAAGGGCGTTGGTATTAACACCTACAAGAACAAACAAGGTGATGGGCAATACCTTAGCACTCTCTTCTACCCACATTAGGACCAGAAGAGTACAGTTACCACAAGAACTAGCTTATTTATTAAACAACTTTTTATTTAGTAACACATTTGAAAAACAAAAATATTGTCATACACACCCTCCCCCAAAACTGAATAGCTTCTTCGAGATAGTGCTGTACAAGTGCATTACGGGGGTTAGAATGCAAATGATTCGTACCATCACTTTCATCTCGGGGGGGCTCCCTGGCTAATTGTGTGCCCTTGTGCAAAATAGCCAGAAAGCCCAGTGGTGAAGTGGTTCATTTTTGAGGGGAACTCATGGTCTGTTACAGGAAATTTTATCCAGTGAGGGAGACCGGACCAAAGGGAAAAATGGGACCATAAAGCAAACAAATCACAATTTTCATGAGATACTCTGACTGTACTTCCATACTGGAATTTTAGATTTTCAGACCCAAATTTGATATTCCTTGGAGAAAAAAAAAATCCAGGTGGTCTATTCCAAACCTAGGGGTATTCACAGCTGACTTAATGAATACTTTATGTCTCAGTAATAGAAATATGGCGATGACACAGTCAGAAAGTATTCATCAAAGAGCCACTGGGCTCACACAGTTAAGTTAGGCCAGTTCCTGCAGCTAATAGCACCCGAGGGGGCCATACAGTTAGCACCCTTTCTGGCTATCTCTAACCTCCTATCCTGAACAGCTGCCACATACTCCCAAGGGCAGCCTACAGCAAGAGTCCAGAGAAAGTCTCAAACTTGCCTTCAGATCCATAACATGACTCCTTGCATGAATCTGCCAGCAACCCCCAAAACCATCACAGATGCACATCAAAGGTCCTTTGTCAAACACATTCTTTTCACTCCTCCTTTCATTAATCATTTCATTAATCAAAATTAATGAGGGAAGAAACAGTTTTAAGCAGAATGCAAACAGATCACTATAAAACAAACTTATTTAAAGGGCAAGTAGAAGGAAGGGGAGAGCATACATATGCAAAATGGAAAGAGCTACTTTATCCCAAGAACCAGGACTCCCTATCAGGGCTAACCCCAGTTCATACATGGTTATGAGCATGTGGATGAACTCACTTGTGCCCCATGCCCACCTTTGTATGATGCCCAGCTTCCCTGAGACACATCTCCACAGTGCACCATGGGACAGCTGGGCAACAGGGCAGAGGTCTTTACCTCCTTGGTGCAATTGCACTTCCATTCAGCTCTCCAGTCCCAGGAATTCTGACTGAAACATGGTCTGCTGGGTGCTGATTTGCCTCCAAATTCTTGCCTCTCTCTGCCCAAGCAACACAGAAATTCATACACAGTGTATACCAGTTCAGTTGTTAATTATAAAAAGATTACAAACACGAGTAGCAAACATGAGTAACTTTGGCAAATGATTCCTTCTAAAAATACTACACATGTTATAAACTGCCCTCAGTAGAACTTGCTGTGAATAATACCACCTAACTCAGTTGAAGCCCAGTCCTGTTCCTGGGAAGGACAGGAGAAACACTCACGATGGTGTCAATGGGTGTCTGGGGTGTCAGCTTCATACTCAGAAAACAATAAAGACAAGTGGAATCTGATTAACATCCTTGATGACTAACTAAAAAATACCTTCTGCTTTTCTACCAGCCTTTCCTAAAAAGCAACAATAATGCAAAAAAAAAATTGTCTTCCCTTGCATAAGGCAGTAATTTCTCTAACCTTTTCTGATTTTCCTATTATTTCTGTCACTTGTGATATGTTTCTACCTCCAAATATTCATTAAATATGAACATTATAGGACATACAGAATAACCAAAGAGCTTCTTACTCTTCCAGTTGAGGGATATTTAGTGATATGATAAATCAGTTTAACCAAGATATCAAACATCAAGCAGGCTGTCAGAAAAAAGGACAAGCTATTATACAAGTCATATGCATATTAATTTTGTAACTTCCAATTACCTGCTCAAAGACAGATTCTTCCTTTATTACCATTCAAAATCCGTTAATTAAAAATCATGCATTTAAAAGCAGTAGCTCAAGAAAAAAATCCAAATTCAGCCCATAGCCACATATTTGTTCAGAAGGATGAATGACTGAAAGGGAAAAGCCCACCCAGCATCCAGTCGCACACATACCGTGAATGGCTCTAAAGCGCCTTTTGGGTGAGCAAACAAATCGTGTAATTCTATCATGTGCTGATTCAAACATAAATGCTGAGCAGACTCAGTTGGCTCTGCCTGGCTGTGGAGGGTGTCTCGTTTCTAGCGCCAGGGAGACTTAACAGGTTTGTAGTCATTTCCATGCTAGTCTGTAGAAACAACTGTAGAAGACTATGGAAGGTATTCATTAAGATTGGAAATGGGGGAAACGGCTTCTCTTGGCTGCATGAAAATATGTCGTCTAGCTGGTTGGTGAATCTTGCTCACAGGTTCTAAGTTAAATCAGTCTTCAGATTTGAGGTCAGGAGAAGATTTTCCCAAGCTCCAGACTGGCTGTGCTTGCTGGGCGGCTGTTCATTCTTCCTGGGATCATCTAGGAGGGTTTTTTAACATGCCCCAAGTCATCACAGGATTTCAGGGTTTGATGAAGCTCTTGACGTCTTCTGCTCTCTTCCTAAGACACACTTTTTTGTGAGGTTTCATCTTTTCCTATAGGGCTAGGTCTGCACTGACATGCTGAAAAAGGCAACAAAACCAAAGCAGCCATTCATGTCTCAGTTGGGCGTCATGTTGCAAACACAGAAGAGGGCAGTTTAGTTTTACTATTGTTTGTGTTCTGCATCTCCTACAGGACTTTAGTCTCCATGGTGGCCACCTTGAAGTCTACAAATTTTATTACATACATATATGCATGCATACATGCATACATATTAAATCAATCAGAATGGAAAATATATACATAGTTAAAATTGTGACTAAAGAATGCTGGAAGTAGGTCTAAATAAATGCCAACACTTCATCAAGCAAAGCAGGACTGGGAGAAAATCCAGAGATCCCATTTGTTTGCCTGGTTAAGCTGTATTGTTATGCTCTGTCCTCCTTTTGCACCCCCCCACCTTTTGTACTAATCTTCCCTACATCTGCTGCCAGCTAGGCCAAGCTCAAACAGCAGTGTCAATTCAAGGGTCAGAAAGGTCAGCAGTGACACCAGATTTAAGTGTTATTCACTCTGATGCTGTGACAAGACAGATACAGCATGGCCTGACTAAAGTGATGTATGTTAAATTTGTTGCAAATTACTGGCGTGATGGATCTATTGATGACCCATTGCAGCTGTCAGGATGTCTCCATCAGTCTCTCAGTTACGCTTTCTCCTGCTGCTCGACCCCATCCCCCTCTGCCTGCTCCCATCAAGCACATGGTGGCTTTATAGTCCCCGAGAAACTCAAGGTGTAAAGCACTGGGAAACAAAGCAGCAACATCTGCTGTGAAACTGGAGAGCAGTGGAAGTCATCTCAAGAGGTGTAAAGGTTTGGTGGTTTATAGACTTGAGTCATTGTTCAAGTTCACGTAATCTGGACACGTATAGAAAACTAATAGTTAATAATAGGTTTTCAAGCTCACTCTTGTCTTAAATCCAAAGTATTGGAAGCCTGATTATTTGAGTTCTTGCTTGAAGTATCTTAGTCATCTGAGAAACTCTTTGAAGTGGGACAAGGCCTCTTTTCAGATTTTTCTCTCAAGTAGAGCAGAGAGATAACTGACCCGGATTCTCCACAGCAGACACTGGGAGAGCAGAAAAAGGCAGACAGAGACTACCCAGGACATTCCCTTCTTGCTGCTCCCTCCCCTTCAGAGCAAAGCCATATCGAGTTTCTCTGGCAAGTGGCACTATAGCCATGGGAAGGAAGGGCAGCAGCTGCTTTAGAGTAAGTCCCTTGAAGAATTGCATCTTGCCTGCCACTCGCAGCAGCTGAGACTCTCCCCTTCGTGCCCCATGGGAAGCAAGGTGTGTGTGGGAAGCCAGGTCTGATATGTGTCTTTGTGATGCTGCAAGGCTGGAGCCTGGGAGAGGCATGGAAGCCCAACCTAGTGAAATGGAGCGAAACAGATAGAGACCAAAGCCTCTCAAGTATCATAGATCGTTTCTACTTTCAAACCAATGTCCCTCCTAGGAGTGCTTGTTCCTGGGCAGGTGCAGTAGTAATTACAGAAGTACAGACCTTCCACACATTTTAGCACAGATACAGGAAGCCCCTAGTCATGATGATAAATTATATCCCATTCCATAATTACATTTAAGAGACATCTTATGCAAATTTCTTCTGTTTAAAGCATTTGATTTGTTTGTTTGTTTGTTTGCATTAACTCCATTGTAGCTCTGAGGCTTCCTAAGTTAGTTTTGTTCTTGCTTCTAATTGTCATTACTTCCTGCTGCTGCTGCACCTTTTGTTCTTTCATTCTGACCCACAGATAGTCATCTCTTTGGTCTAGTGTTGCAGAGTTATTTTTAATAACAGCTAATTTCTGGACAAGCAAAGGGAGAGCGCAACTCAGTTGCGGTCCCTGTATTCTCAACAATTTGCATTGGCAAGGGATGGCCCAGGTGCTTCCTATTTTCTGTTGGATTGTGCTAAATACCACCCAGCAAACAGGGACATTCAGGGTTGGTGAAGTGCAGTGCCCTAACTGGAGAGACTTGGGAGAGCCAGTGTGCAAAAGAATGTCTGGGAATCTGAAGATGTTTTCAAGAACACATATCTTATGAAGGACTGTTAGGGAAAAGGGGGAATGGAGACAACAGTTTTATTGCTTTCAGTTGAGCTTGTCATTGGAAGACCAATATGTCTATTAGAATTCCAGTTCCATCAGCATCTTCAGCATCTTTCATCATGACACATATCTGACCTCTTCCATTTTAATTTCAGTAATCAAAGCCCTAAAGAAAGGAGAAGCAGCAAAGAAACTTAGGCCACTTTATTCTAGAACTGGAATAACGTCAGCCATGGTTGTGGTTCTTTTGTTAATTTTAATCCCCTGTGAATGCTCGTTCATGGCAGAGATGAAACATTGACAACCAGGAAACACCCTTGAAAAAATAGCGGGCCTTCAACAATTCAAATATGTTGACAGAAGTAAAAAGAATTTTGTCTAGCTACATGTAGATTGAATTGAGCCCCAAACTAGTACAAAATCTGTACTTAAATATACAGCTCAAGATGAGCCTTAAAACATCTTACAGCGTTATAAACCATTATATGTGGTATCCAGATCTACCTCTTCTTCATCACAAATAATCACACAATAGTCACCCGGATGGTCCAGTGCCTGAACAAGAGAGCTCATCTCAGCTCATACTCTAGGATCCACCAGGTGATGCTGAGAAATAAGAGATAAGAAAGGTACAAGAAAATGATTTTGAAAAGTCTGCAGCCATAGTTCAATCTTCTCTGGTGGAAAATAACACAACTGCAGTTGTTCACATAAGCCCACCAGCACAAGATCACTTTGAAACTCTGTCTTAACAACAGGCTTTCAAATCAGAGCACTCATGAGTATTTATCTGAACTCCACCTTGTCTTGAAAACTGACAACATGACAGTCGTGGCCCTCCTCAACTAGACTACAGCAAAGTGCTGTTACTCAGCACTCAGGAGTTAGGAAACACTGGCTGACAGTGAACACTGCACCTCATCTTACGAGCAAGACTGGCAACCATGGCTATTTTGTCCCTGTGCTCTACTTCTTCCAAGGGGTTTAATTAGATTACCATCTTCAAAGAATTTGTCCTTATCTGTAAGTCTCTTGGTGGCACTGGCCAAGAAGATTAAAATACGGCTTTAAGTTGTAGGATAAGGGAGCTGTCTGCACCACTGACTACCACTTGTCAGCACATTCTCAGCAGCCATCCCAACTCTGAAGAATAATATCTTATGGGAACTAATCCCCATAGCAAAACTCATCACCTTCCACTCCAAGGGCAAGAGACATTTTTATGGCATCATCTTTACTAACATAAACAGAGACACTTGTGTGCATACACATTTTCAAATCTTTGAATAAACTTCCCAAAGCTCTCCTTTAGGGAAGAAGATGTCAAAATAAAATAGATGACAACCACATTGATTAATGTTACACTACAAATATAAAAATCTTTATAGCAGAGCTGAACAAATGCACGTAAACTGTTATTTCATTGCTGGGAAAAATGGAGACCAGTCTAATGGATCTAGTATAGAAAATGGAAATACTTCAA